>JAGVSP010006579.1:0-13585 GCA_022494985.1 Micrasema minimum
ACAAAAATTTGGTTTTCGTTTTAACCAACCCCCTCTTTAAAACGGGGAAAACTCTTTTTTCAACACCACCTTACTACTACATAAAAAAATACCTACTCCTTCCCTCCAATTTTGAACTTTCAAGGGGGGATTGTGGAATCAATAAGACATTTTTTTTAAAAATTACTTCAAAAAAATATATATAAACAGTTAATCTCTAATGATTATATTATAATGTATCACCACATTTGCTTGAATAAGAATACACAATGTGTGTGATAAATACCTACCTACATGCTGCGCTAATGGCCTTATTCAACTAACGTATTAATATGGTGTATAGATTGTTTAAATTGTTATATAAAATGTTTTTGGTTTAGTTTTATGGGTACATTCATAAACTATTGGTTCGCGAAAATTTCCTAGCTTGTTTAAATAAAAGCGTAATCGAAATAAAATTTATGTTTCTTGAAAATGAGAAGGAAGAGGGGCTTAAAAATACGCTTCTCACTGTTTGAAATAATTAAGATAAACCTAAAAACATGTAAAATGTTCTCCATTTTGTGAAACATTATCAATCTAACATGAGATACGCTTTTGTTCTTTCAAGTGAGTAATAATTATTTCACATATCTTCAAGAATGTACGTAAACAGTTTACTTCCTTGAAGCATGTTACATAAGGAACATATTTGCATGGCAGAATTAATTAAATGTGTCTTTATGCGACAAGCAGTCTGGAAAAAGCGATGCCAAGCTGTCTGGAAAACCGTTCGACGACCTCGTCTCGAACGGGAAACGTTCACATGCGAACAGCTTGTAAATTATACCACTGAATCGAAAGCACACAATATAACTGGCGAAGTAATTTTAACTAAATTCATAATTTTTTACTAGGTGGTTAATAGATTTTGGAATAGGGTTTTTTTTTATTCAGGTAAAATGTACACATAAATCAACGGAGGCTAATCAGATACTTTATGTTGTTAAACGTTATTTAGTTGTAATTTTAATTTTTTTACTATTTTGCTTTGACTGTTTCTTCTATTTGCTTTGCTTTCAGGTTTCGATATTATCTTACAGTACGTGACGTGAATAAAGTTTAGGTTTTATCAATATCTTGAAAGTTCAATACGTACTCAAGAAAAATGTATAATGATAAAAAAATCGGGCAAAAATATCAATTTACTGAATAATGTGATTTTTTATATTAAGCTTATTTGTAAAGAGTTTTAAGGTATTGTAAACAATAAAATGTTTATAATACTAACTACCCATAAAACGGATCTATGTAACAACTGGATTGTGGTTTAGTTGGTTCGAGTCGTAGGCTCCGGATTCGTTTCCCATTTCGTCTATTTATGACCCATTTTCTTCCACATTTATTTCCGATAGTGTATGTGAAAATAGCCCTGAAATCGAGATACAGCATTTCTGGATACAATACAATATTAATTGAAGTACGCAAATTTTAAATTTACTTCTTATTAAAAAAATATTTTTTTTATTCACTACTTATTATATTTATTCTGATTTTTAAATTCATTACTCATATCATATACATTTGTTTTTATTCTTTGCTTTTTTAAAAATGAAATCTTGTTATTGATATTCATGTCATGTGTAGGTACTGAGTACCGTGTATAATCAACTCCCAATTGCTATTAAGGAAGCCGAATCAGTCACATCTTTTAAAAAACGGCTGAAAAAACATTTCCTATCTCTTCCTTAAATTTTATTCCTGTTTTACCTCCCTTCTATCCTAGGTAGACATTGAGTGTGATAGTGTGTGTGTGTGTGTACTGGTGGGGAGGATGAAGAGAATGATAAAAGGTAAAAAAATTGAAGATCTGTTATTGCGCTTACGATAAATACCGCACTACGTTCTTATATTGGTTGGTTGGAAGAAATTGCCAATTTGGGCAATAAACCCGCCAATGTACACAACTATTTGTACAAAAAGTCAAATAAATAAATAAAATAAATATATGAAATAAATAAATAAAAAACAATGCTTTTAAAAAATTTAAATTATCTAAAAAATAAATAAATCAACCTTTTCCAAGCGTTGAAATTCTAAATATCCAGGGATTCAAAACGGGTTACGGATTGTAACGAGAAGCTCAACTTGCCATTGAAAAAGTGATAGAAAAAGATAAAAAACACGAAATATTTTCTGAAGATTTGATATCAGAAGTACCACTAAGAAGAACTACATTACCGAAATGATATTATTTATCAAAATAAGGTATATTTTTTTACAAAAAAAGAATTGAAAATTTTTAGATACTAATATAACTGATCGTATTATTATTATTATCGTTCTTCTTTTTTATTTTGTATTTTACTTGTATTTTTTATACCAATTCCAAGCGTTTATTTTACTTTTGACAGCTCGATTATGTATCGATTAGGGATGTCCTCATGCGTTACCGAATCGATTTATCATAAAAATCGACTTTATTTATTAAGAAGTTTTAATCAATTTAACACATTTATATTTTATTGTTGCTTAACATTTTGTAGTTTATAAACATACCCAGACGTTTAAAGCAGAGTTTATATTACGAAAACGCTATCGTAAAACAGTTTTATTCAATAAAAAATATAACAAAAAAAAACATAATTTCTTTACAAAAGAAACTTTCAAAACGGTCCCGATAAACTCCTTAGTTGGAGTTTGTCATCGGGTGCAGGAGCTACAGAAAACCCAAATATGCATAGGACTATATTATTGTCGTAATGTAAACTGAGAAATTCTGTGTCGTGACAAACAAAGAAAAAAAAACAAATAGATTTTAATTTAAATCATATTTTATATTTTTTCATGGAAAAAATCAACTTGAATAATCCTCGTTGCATAAGTAGGCTCAATAAACATCGATATCGATCAATATCGGAGCTAAAGAACATGTGCTTCACTATCGTAAAGAAAAAAACATGAAGTATTGCATTTTTCCGTCTATGGTTGCCTGTCAATAATTACGGAACTTTATAGGCGCCCATGTGTAAAAAGTAAAATAAACGCTTTGCAAATATAATTAGGATTGGAACTCCTTTGATCTCACTAAACAAGGCGATTAGCTGCATAGAATAATGTTTCCACCACAACTGCTCGATAATTGCAGGACAATTTATTGATTGCTAAATACGTACTTTGTACTTTGAATCATTATGATAAAATGATCAAGTTGCAAAGTGACATTTATACTGACCACACAAAATTATTAAATAATTTTTTTAATTAATTAATTTATTTATTTATTTATTACAATCACAATAATGGGATGGCGACTCAATCAGTAGAGACCAATGCCAATGATCTGGCCCCGACTCACTAGATAGTCCGTGTCGAGTCAGGGCATTGTAGTATTATACATAACACATTGTAGTACTTAACATTAACATAATTGAATATTTACATAATTAGTATAATAGAACCAAGTTTGGATTTCACAAATTTAGAATTTACAAAACAATATTTTTGCACACCAAATTTTAATAATTACATAGCTATATTTTTGCAGGCATTTTCAATATATACACGACCCATTAGACTTATCCAACTAACGACACCGACCCTATATTTGGAGAAGTCGGTTAATAATTTGGTTTGTGTGTCCATTTGGTTATATACCTTAGGTCCAATAAATGTGAAGTGGCGCTGCGCTATCGTTGTTTTTCTTTTAGGAAGTAAATAATTTATATTTGAGGCAAAGCGAGTGTTCATGTTTTGTTGCGTTCTGCACTTGTCAATACTCCAAAATTTAAGCATGACTTAACATGAATCGATTACATTTAATAAGATGCAAGCGCTGTTTCTATCCACATACATTATGTACATATTTTTTAAGTCCATTATCACAACTATTAGGACTCCGCAATGATATTATTGTTCATCGACTCGGATGTTAGCGAAATATTTGAAAACGAGCAAAAATCTAACTAACCATCACGCCATTTCCCCGTAGGGGTAGGCAGAGAGGATAGAACGCCATACCACTCTGTCCTGAAGACTTCCTTTGCTTCCTCTACATTCATACATCTTCGCATGCACATACGACGATTATTCCGACTTTTCACATTACCACTTTCAAGTACTTGACGTACTTGGTCATGCCATGTCTTTCTCGGCCTTCCGCGGCTTCTACATCCAGGCACACTTGCATTTAAACTTCTTTTAGCCGTTCTTTCATCACTCATTCGCTCCACATGACCAAACCATCGTAAAAGCCCTTTCTTAATTTTGTCGATAATGCTAAAATCTATGTCTACAAAATGCAATAATTTATTTTGCAAGAGATTACGAGTATATTGCACCCTTTAAATGCGAGCTTCAAACAATATTACTACATCTGTATGTCTAGGTACAATTGATTTATTTCATTGCTTCTAACGAGGAAACTATACAAATTTCATTATGATAAACGCGTGAATTTCAGGAAACCACACAATTTCAGGATCTGTTGTAAAAAGATTGCAATAATAGTTTCTTACCAATGCGAAAATCTATCTGTGTAGGTAAGCTGAGTTGTTAGTAATATAAAGTCCACGTCTCTCAAGACTTACCTGAAACAAAAGAAAAATGTTAATTTAAATGATTACTAAAATTACGGGAGTAAAATTACCTCATAAATTTTGTACTAAGTTTTTTAACAACATTTTGAACGTATAAAAATACTTGTAGACAAATTACTGAATTATACCCATGCTGGGCTGATATCAGATATTATTGATATCCCAACAGAGACAAAGAAACTCTGGAAAAGAATGTGGGTTATCTAGGCGTTTACAGAGTTTCTCTGTCTCTGTTGGGATATCAATAATATCTGATATCAGCCCAGCATGGGTATAATCCAGTAATTTGTCTACAAGTATTTGTATACGTTCAAAATGTTGTTGAAAAATAATTACTGGTTAAAATAAAGCAAAAACAAAAAATTTGAGATCCAGACATCTTCAGGCGTCTTCTAGTAAGTAATAAAGCTCGGAAAGAGCCTTACCTATACCAATGAAGAAGATTGCCAAAAAAAATGCTTCTTCTAAAAATGTTCTATTTTTTCAAAAATTCCTAAAAATTTCTAAAAATGCAATCTTCTCAACAAATATCATTAGGGGGAAAAAATGTTAAAAACTGACGATAAACCAACTCAAATGTGGATACTTCTGTGCCAACTCGATATATATAGTAATTTGTCATATATGGTTGTCATATGATGGGCGGAGTGGGGAATGTTGTAGTTCATCAAGTGGCCACTTACCCCAGTCAATGACAGGTCATAAGCCCTGTAAACGCCTAGATAACCCACATTCGTTTCAAGAGTTTCTCTGTCTCTTTTGGGATATCAATAATATTTGCACTAAGTGCTTACACAGTTGGAGTCGCTAGAACTTTTGAAAGCCTTTTGGTGCCAGTCAATAACTACTATAATAGTACAAAATATAAGATTAGCCTAAATGAAGTGTGCAGGTAAAAACTTACTTAATTTTCATAGGCACCGAACTCATGAAAAAATGGTACAATAAATTTTCAGCGATGCCGATGTTTAAATTTTTCAAACGTAGGTAGGAGATACAGTAGATAATAAATCTTATGTATCAAATAACATTTTTTTTAATCGATTTTAATGATCAAAATACATAATTTGTTTCTACAAATGTTTCCACTGTAAATATTTATCCTCTATCGTATAAAATGGCGTAAATCCAAACATCCTTTAACCGGGAATTGAAACCGTGTTTCAATGGCGTAGTTTTGCTGAATGGCGGGATATTTATTTGATTACAGCAAATTCCAGTGACCAGCGGCCATTTTCTGATACCGTCCTCCTTTGAATGACAACTGAATGTACATTGCACACGAAGCCTGCAATTCTCTGACCAGTTGAACGGGATAAGATCCATCCAAGACGCCATCTTTGTTTTTTTCCTGCTTCTTGTTTTTCCCGCCATTTGCCGGGCAACTGCGCACGACACGAAACAATGAACTGCAATGGAACGAGTACGTATTTCGAGTGTTCAAGAGGTACATACATTTAATTTTCAACTGATCAGCCTGTCAATTCGGCGTGAAAACATCAAGTTTTTAAAGGAAATAACCATTGATTTATAATACACTTAGATCTGCCTTGCAGAGTAAAATATTTAGAAAAAGTAATGACACGAAGATTCCGCACCTCAATACACTTACACGGGTCGACCTATCAGAGCCCTTCGACTGCCGGCAAGCATCGCAAAAGGTATGGGCTATATATAGGGTTACAGTAACAGTATACAATACTAACCCGTTCCTTAAGAGGAGCGTTCATGAATTTTACTATGCATCTAAAATGACTTTTTTTTTTCTTGTGAACGGGCTGTTGGCTATTATTTATGAAGAAAACTTTCTTTGAAATAATAATTTTTTTAGGCTGTGTAAAAAAATATAAAAAAAACACTTACATGTGGAAAGTTACACCATCTTTTTTGTTAATTTTATCCGTACGGTTTGGTTGTTTTCCGGACGTCCGACGTCCGGCCGGCGGTTAAAGAAATACTAAACACGCGTATGGCGGAGTTGGAGGTTTTGGCGGAGTTGAAATGTCATTCATTTTTTTGGTTTAGTTCATATCTAAGTGTATTAATAAATCAATGAGTATGGTCAATTCATACCGAAATTATTAATTCTTTATTACCGATACAGTGAAAACTGTAGGTATGAGCGACTCTACACACACTATGCTGCAAAAATACACATCAAGTTTGCGAGTCGAATGACAGCAAAAAAAAAACATTGTAACTACTTTGGAATATCAATGACTCATGCGAGTGCGCGCATTTCTGAACACTGTACATGTTTTTTACAAACAAAAGTATGCTTCTACAAACTGCTGTATGTACCTATCCTGTACCACACAATATCTTCTAAACTACTAAACTTTTTCGCAAAATCATTAACCCCAATTACTGCTGGTCCATGCGCTCTGTAGCTGCGAGACGACCTGGATACTAGACTCTATCTGCTATCAGTAGAATTAGAATGTGACTTGTATC
This sequence comes from Micrasema minimum, assembly GCA_022494985.1. Taxonomy (NCBI): domain Eukaryota; kingdom Metazoa; phylum Arthropoda; class Insecta; order Trichoptera; family Brachycentridae; genus Micrasema; species Micrasema minimum. Next base: position 7,011 of record JAGVSP010006579.1, read on the forward strand.
GCGTTTTTAGTAAAATAGTTTTAATTTAATTTGTACGTGGGTGAAGCTGACGTTCCAACCGTCCATGCGTTTTGTAGCTGCAAGACGAATTGGAGTTCAGTACTTCGCCTACATATATATTTAATATCGTTTCTTAAATAATCGTTGTCTCAGATCCTTAATTCATAAATTGGGAATGGAATTAATTAAGAATACAGAATGTACAGCGCCCTTGAGGGGATTTCTCACAAAAATGGCGCTTAATAAATTATCCTAAAATAAATAAATAAGCCAAGCGATCGGCCGCCAGTTCCCGTGCATCTTCCCAAGTCAGGTCCACGTCCCGCAACTCTGACGCAAACTGCCGACGGATTGTCAACAGTGGACGTCCAGGACGCCGAGAATCTGATGAGATGAGAATAGTCAAAACCTTATTTATTTTGCAAAAAACGAGATGTGTTTATCTTTTTTCTCCTTTATCTCTGATATTCAGATACACCAAATCTAAACATAGATCAATGTAGTGAACTAACCGTTAAATATTAATTTAATACATAGGATACTCTCCCTTATGCAATAAGTCTTAGAACATATTTAAACAGGCTGTAAGTTTTATATTTAAATCGATTAGTTTTTATGCACTTAATAAAATATGACGATGTATTTTAAAGCCGGTTTAAGATTTTTTCCCGCCGCGAGAGCATTTGTGTCAACAAGATGGCTGCTGCGGCGTACCTTATTTGGATACTTATCAGTTCTTATGTTCTTTATAATGAATCACCTGCGAATTAATAAAACAAAAACGTACATTAAACGAGTCCTGATGACCAAAGGCTATAAATGCGATATTATAATCAATATTTACATGGAACAAAAATTACAAAATTGCAGATAAAAAGGACTTCATCGACAGAGCCGTGAGATTGTACATTGTACATGCTGGTGTTACCTTATATGGGAGTCATATACGTTTATATTAGTACGTAGTACCTACCTTGAAAAGTGGTATTAAAAAGCTCGATTGATGTGTTTTTAGCCATTTCATCAGTCGCGACAACGACGCTATAAAATTTTTCACTATGATAGTGTAATAATTATTATAAAAGCGATTAATATTTTTGTTACCGAAAATCTTCAGCTATTTCAGTAAAGGGTAATACCATATAATTTAGGTAGGTACTTTTATGTATTTCATCATCATCATCATACCATATCCGCTCCCTATGTGGAGCATATGGATTCCACAAACTGCTTCCAAGCCAAGCGATCGGCCGCCAGTTTCTGGGCATCCTCCTGGGTCAGGTTCACGTCCCGCAGATCTGACGCAAACTGCCGACGGATTGTCAATAGCGGACGTATACCTATGTATATTTACAAGCAAAAAATCTTATAGGTATTCTAAAATACTGTAACTACATAATCCGTGGTAAACAGATTAGAAAATTGTGAAATTTTCTAGAGAATTAAAGGTTCAAGGTAAAAACTCATTTCAACACAAAAGTAGTAAATACTTGAAGGTAGTTTTATTGATGATATCTATTGTTATATATTTGTGATAATCGATAGTGATAATTGATAGTACCTAAAGGTAAGTATATAATATAGTGTAGTGTGCTGATGAAGAGATGGTTAGGTCTTGAAACCAAATAATATTTACTAACAGCACTAGTTTATGTTGTAACATATTCGCAAGGGTGCGAATTAAAACCCAGAATTTAAACGCAATTGGGTTCATTCCGATTTTCTATTTTTCATTTAAAAAATTGATTGAAAAATTAGAATATCAAAGGAATTTTTTTTCAATTTTTACGATGTCATATGAATTTTCTTGCGCGGTTTGAAATAGCGCTTTTTTAAATCGCTCGCAAAATCCTCCATTTGGCGCGCATGCGCGGTGTGACGTCACATCAATATGAGCGCTCACTTCGTAATGAATTTCCCGCCTTTTTATAATGACGGGTATGACTTCATTAGCCAATAACGGGCGTTAAAAGTCACTCGTAATTTCGTGTTTTTAAAACATAAATTTATAAAATAAAAACAACATTTTTGATCATTGTGTTTTATATCGTTGGAATTGTAAAAATATACTTTAAATATTTATAACGTTTTCAAGGATATTCATGCTATCGGGAACAACCCTATTGTTTCGTAAAATTTACAAGAAGTGAGCTCACGCATTCGCCATGGGAACGCGTGGCGCTTATGCCCTTTTAATGCGTAAAATCTCAAATATATAAATAACGTATCGACCAAACCCTCTAATTATGAAAGGAGAAAGGAGATAAATTGCCTATATTGCCTATTGTATGTGAAAATATCAATTTTTTGTGCAGAAGCCGTATTTACCAAGTGGATTGCTCTGCTGGTAAGAGAATTCCTACTTGAATTCGTACGACTTCTGGGTGTATATTATAATAGTGCATGAGATCTCGTTCTGAGTAAACATACATATATTCCAAAATATTTGGATTGCATATAATTCGTACCTATATCTTAAATAACTCCATACATAAGATTGCGGGTTCGATTTTCGACGAGGTTAATATAAAAAGTTTATTTAAATATGGTTAATTCACTATTAAAATATTTCATAGGTCATTTACCTTCATGCGACAAATTTCCAAAATTCACGGCATTTGCTGTGCCGATGCAGTATCCTATGCACCATGTTGTCTTTGGTGTACATTACACACTTGGTGTACCAATGCAGTGGTGCAGATAAGGGAACATACTATATTATAAGTACATTTTGACCAAAGATTGCTTGATGCGCCATACGAGATACCCGTGTTAACTAAGCTTAAAGCACACATCACACAGTCAGTGTGCGTTTAGACGAAGATTGATGGTTATAAGAATGAAAGTTATTCTCTAATGGAATACGAATTAAGTAGGAAATATTTATTTGACATTCACCTCCTTAGGCTAAGAAGTAAATATAGCAATGTTTTACTAAACAAGCGAAAACATAAACTTCATTAAAATGAAAAAAAACATCCATTAGTTACGAGAAAAATATTGTTTTCCAGTACCAAAAAAAGTTTTTTAATCATACATATTTTTTGTCTGCCTCATGATGTAGCGCGTTGGGCTATAATTTCATGGGTTCGAGGGTTCGATTCCCGTAGGGGTCACTATGAAATATTAATTTCAAAGTGGTTTTTCAAATTATAATATTTCATATATCGTCTATACAACGCCAAAATCCCAAATTTGAGAAATGCTGATTTAAAATGTCAAGAACTTAAAAGCAGTATTATCATAATCCTGTTTAAATTATTATTTAAGTACTTTAAAATAATAATTAACAGATTCTTAGGTTTGGAAATAGTTAAATTTTGTTATCACTGAAATAGGTTTATTCTTTCAAATTTCAATTTCCAAACTAAAAATATAAAATGAACGTTCTGCAAGTTCGCGGTTTTTGCATTGACCCGATGATATGTGATACGTTGGACTGGCACTGAAGCGTAAGACTGATCAGCTTGCCTTCATGTAAAAAACTACCACGATTCCTATATACCACTAGGTGCGGATAAGGGAGAGTAGTAGTAGGATTTCCAGAAAGCATTGAAATCATTTTCTGCTGTATAAATAGATCTTTAACTTTATTTGATAGAGTGGCAATAAAATTTAGAACCAGAATCTAAGTACTAATGCTAAAACGCAATTCATTTACGACCATTGCATTTATATTGTAAATAAATGAGCAGTGAGTTTATGCATGTAAAATGCGACAAATGCCAACAGCTAATAAAATAGTGCAGTACCAAATGTATTATACAGCCACGCGTAAAATAATTTACCCAATTTTTATTTTTTTAAGTGTGTTAAAACGAGATTGATACGAATAATTTGAAAAACGATTGGAAGAATTCTGTTTGATTGTTGGTTAGTGTTAATTAATCAACCCAATAATAATCAATACGTACTGTAAAACATTACAACTTAACGTTCTGAAGACAGCTTTGCCCAATTAAATTTAGCTAGAAACAAAATTATAAACTTAGGTGTTCAAAAAGGCAAAGACTAGCGAACTTCTATAGTTTATTAAATAAATTTTATTAGCGCCAGTTAAAATTTTTTTACTACCTATTCGTCGAAATTTTCTTTCAAACGCTAAATTGTAAAGTTTACAATGCATACATATTTATTATATTTTTATTTAATACAATTTTTTTAAGATAAACCATTTTTTTTAATTTTTCAATTTTAATTTTATTCGGGATACAAACAGGTAAAACATAATATATGAATAAAAGTAATAATTAACAATAACATGCCTGCCATCCAATTATATGTTATTCGCAGGTAGCTTTAAACAGTCAAAAGAATTCTACTTATAATGTAAATAAATATTTGTCATCTTAAGTCTGTAAGTTTTTAAGTTCCTTTCAATATTTGTTATATGGGGTATTAAACATATCTAAGCTATTAAATTTATCATCAAACGCCTTAACAAATTCGAGGAATCGTAGAATTATTTCTGTGATTTGTTTTAACTTTAGGTATGTGAAAAAAGTTTAGGCAGTCTAGTTGTCCAGTTATCAAATTTAAAAAAAATGTATTCAAGAAATATTCTTAAGTGCAATTCTTAGTTGTTTACAGCTCAGTTTAAACATATTGTAGGCATAATAATCGTTTTAAGTAGTAAAAAGATACACTTAGTTTGTCGACCTAGAATAAAAATATCTACTGTGTACGTAAGGTTCTAGGGAATATATATAGAATATGTTATATTACTTTTTGCAATGTGGTTGCTATTTTATGTCGGAGGCTGTAGAAACTCTGTGCATTATGACTTTCTCAGATATTACTACTTTGGTGATATGATAACATAGCGGGTGGTCCTTATGTTTAAATAAATTATGGACTGTTATTCGGTATTTACACTAGCCCTTTATACAAAAAATGCAAAAAAACACAAATATAAGAAGTTATGCCAATCAGTGTATATCAAAAATAGTGTATATCATATTAATTTGAATACATTACTAGGAATTAAGCAAAGATTTCTCTGTAACCAGGTATGTACGATGTACGAGAATGGACAAAAAAATAACCGATTTTCATTCTAAAATTTAATGCTCTCAAATCATTGATTTTTGTACTTCATATAATACAAACTTATAACACATTTATAGTAAACAACATAAACTATAGCATCCTATTACAAAGATAATAATTGTAGAGCGTTATTGATCAGCCTTATAAATAATTCCATATATGAATGTAAAATTATTCAGAAACAGACCTACCACACGAGATATTTACTATAAATTAGTAAACAAAACATAATTAATTAAGACTTGTCTACCAATCTTCGTAATTATCCTCTGCCTTAAAAATGTCTAATATAAGAGAATTCTATGAGAAATCGATATGATCTTCGATAAAAAAAAAAAACTTCAATCATATATTGGTAACAAAGCAACAAAATGCAGGCAGAATTATCAAACCACAATTTCCAGGATTTTCCAAGAAAAAAGGTTAAAAAATAGTAGAACACCCAAGGAGAAAACATGGAAAATGTTTAAAATTATGCTTTATCCAATGTAAAACTTACGTAAAATATTTTAAAATGCCAGGAATTCGGATAAACAGCATAAGTTAGGTTATTGCAAAAAAACGTCTACATTGTGAAATGGAACGAGTATTTCTAAAGAATTGAAAAAGTCGTAAGTGTACGTATTTTCTAAATGAGAATCATTTATGTCGTTAAATAAATGTTTTAACAATTTTCTTTGTTAAATTTAATTTCTTTCTAATCAGTGTTAAGTTTGTTTTGATCGTGTTAGATTCATCTCTTTAGTCATTTTTATGTAGCCTAGACTCACAATATAAAAGTTTTTAAATTAAAATAGAAAGATTAAATTAAAAACAATAACAAGTTTCAATAGATTGTACTATCAGTATTATTAATGTAAAAAAGAATAAAGTGGTTTATGTGATAGGAATGATACAGATAAATTTTTTGTGACATTTGCTTAAAAAGCAATAAGCCCGCCTTGTATTTGCTATGTATTGCTATGTGACTAATTATTTATATATATTATTTAGTATATTATATATCCTATAATCCTCCCCCCCCCCCAATAGATAGTTATGTTATCATAGAGTTAAATGTGCCATCATGTCACGCTTTGACGACTCTATGAATTAATTCGATAAAAATAGTGTTTTTTCCAATTAAAATATTATGGCAGATGGTCTTAGATCGTTTGCGTAGGAAATGTTTGTAATTGAGTTAGTAATGATCCAATTTATTTCCTTCCTCTGAACTTTTCCATCCCTAACACGTAGTCTACTTTATCTACACATTGACAGCATGGTGACAGCGTAAAATAAAAATTGTAACACGCCTTTTGTGAACATTATAATTTATTTGATGACTGTGATAATCGCTTATTAGAATCAATGTATCAGATACATTAAAAAGTTAGGTTTTAATTACGAATCCAGGAAAAGTTCTCTATTATATTACTTTGAAAAAAAGTCTAAAGATTTAAAAGGAAAGGGGGGAAAGCGAATGCAAAAGAAGGCGGTTTTAATTTTTCCCAATAAAGGTTAGGTTTTTTTTAATACTAAATTTT
>JAGVSP010006582.1:0-15150 GCA_022494985.1 Micrasema minimum
GGCTCAATATTTTGATTTGATTTTGGGGTTTTTCCATATTTTCTTCATGTATTTTTCTTGGCATCGGAAGCGTAAGTGCTGATCATTTTTTTAAATTAACTGCTAAATACATGTCCCTGGTGCCATTTAGGGGTTTTTGGATTTAATAAAATGGAAAAGTACTGACTCCTACGTTAGCCTTTAGCCATGTTATATGGTAATATATGTTAGTTGGATTAAAGTTATTTCCAAGATCTTTGTGTGTTATCGTGTTAGGGCCGGGCGGACGTGTGGCTCGAGAGCCTCTCCAGGTATATTACAACTCAAGTAATCCAAATCCAGATTATTCCAGATAAGAATCGTTTAAATTTCATTATTATTTTATTACAGACTTTCTGTTCATTGCGGTTTTCAGGGCTGCCACATTTTTTCGTTATTATTATATGTTTTCATTTTCTTTTATATATCTAAGCATACTTTTTATTTCGTAGTTTTTTTTTTCTTCCGTTACGTTTTAAGAGGAAGGGGGACGTAAATTCCCCTTCCCCCTCAGCCACCGGAATCCCGGTAAAAAAAGAAAAAATGGATGAGAACTTGTCGCCGATTAGTGTTCCCTCCTCTCCGAACCCTTTGCTAGATAAACATAGAGATGTTCAACTTTTGTATCCTCAGAGATCGCACGGCCCGTTCATTGTAGTAGTACAACATTGCGAACAGGGTAAAACCAATCTTCCCAATGGAGTTTGGGAAATTTCTTTTTGGAAAAAAAATTACTGTGTGGTTAACGGCTCCGTTAAGTCCGAAGGCAGATTATAAAATATCGATGGAGTTTGCCAGCTTGATTTCTGCTAACGTATTTATTAAAAAAATTTATTATGTCAAACAGTGCATATAAAAGCCATGATCCCTAGCCACAATATCTCCCGAATGGGCTTAGTAAGAGGTATCACTACCGATATTAGTGACGATGAACTTATTTCTGCCCTAAATGAAGCCAACCCCAATACTGGGAGAATACTTAAGGTACGCAGGCTTAATTATAAAGACAAATCCGGGGTAAAATGTTACATGGAAACCTTCCAGATCAGTGGTAGTTACCTTTGAAGGTCAGGAACTTCCACTTAACATATATTTATATTATAATTCGTTCAATGTTGAAACCTATTTTTACCCTACTGTACAATGCTTCCGATGTTGCAAATTTGGCCATACCAAAAGTGCTTGCCGTTCCTCGAAAAAATGTTTCAACTGTGGAGGGAACCACCCTTTCTCAGGAGTGTTCATCTCAAACTAAAGTGCTTCAACTGCAATGGCCCTCACAAAGCTATTAGTCTCAGTTGTCCAGAATACAATAGGCAAAAAGCAATCAATTCACCATGGCTTCCCAGAACACGTCTTACGTTCAAGCAGCTAAACAACACACTACGAGTGGAATTTCTTATGCAGAGGCTGCGTCCAAACCTACCCTCTGTTACTACTTCTGTTACTGCTCCCCAGATTTCACGTGCTAAGTTCACGTTTAAAACTCCTAGAGCTCATCTTGTCCCTGGTTACAACCAAGCCGAACATAATTCCCATCTTCTTTATCCCGATGGAGCTTCAACATCTCAAGCTCCTGATGGGTGTGCCCTCAATTACGCTTCTCCCCCAATTTTCAACAATTCTAATCCAGCTGAAAATTTATCCCAGAATCTTGAGTCTTCAAACAATAGTTTCATGAAATCTTTACTGTCTATTTTACTCAATCTTCTGCTCGCCCAAAAATCCTTACCGTCCAACGTTGCATTTATTATTCCTATCCTACAATCTTTCATTCAAAATGGCCCAAATAACTCAGATTAATTCCTTTGGATTCGCAATTCTAAAAAATTCAATATTTTTACAGTGAAACAGCCGCAGTGCTGTCTCAAATAAATCGGAAATTATATCCTTACTTCAAGAACATAATGTTGAAATTGCTGCTATTTTCAGAAACATGGCTCCCTCCCAATTTCTCATTCAAAATCCCTGGCTACGAGGTGGTTCGCCATGACCGTCTTGATGGTAGGGGGGGAACAGCATTGATTATTAGATCTAAAATCCCTTTCTCTCTCATATTAATTCCTAATCATGCGGATTATCAAGTAGCAGCAATAAATGTTTCTGGAATCTCCTTTGTATCTGTGTATATTCCTCCGAAAAATTCTCTTTGATAAATCTTTTTTCGACTCTGTTATCACAAAATTATCATCTTCTTTTTTTCATTTTGGTGATTTTAATGCACATTCAACATCATGGGGATGTCATTCTTCAGATGCAAGTGGAAGAGCTATTTTGGATTTCACAAACAGTTAAACAAGCCAAAATTTATGCATTATAACGATAGGGTCACCGACTCGTCTAACCCCCCCCCACGCAGAACCAAAATGCTATCGACCTATCAATATGCACGTCCGACTTAGCAGGTTTAATAACGTGGTCGGTTTAGATGACCCACACTCAAGTGACCATTTTCCGATTATTCTTTCATATAATCGATCATTAAGTTCTATCCACTCAGATCGCCAGCCAAGAGGTTACGATCTGAGGCAAGCAAACTGGAAAGAGATTTGAATCACTCTGGAATCGTCTGAACTGCCTGTTTTTGCTTTCCACAATACAAATGCAATGCTGTCAGCGATTACAAAAAGAAGTTTGCACTGTCGCAGACAAATTATATCCCCAAAAAAAAAAGTCAGTCGTAAACAGTTCAATAGTCCTCCATGGTGGGATGTTGAGTGCACCACACTAGTTGCTGACCAGAAAAAAAAGCAATGCGCGTATATAGAAATAATATGTCACTGGATAATTATCTAGAGCTTAAAAGACTTCAAGCATTAGCTAAAAGAACCCTACAGCGCAAAAAGCGTCAAGGTTGGCGGAATTTCTGTTCCTCACTCTCACCGGATACTCCAGTGTCTCAAATTTGGAGAACTATCCGTCGATTCAAAGGATGTTTATCATCACCATCTAGCCCGTCGTCTGGCTCCTCTACTGATTGGATTGAAGACTTTTTAAACAAACTAGCTCCCCCTTATGCTCCTCAGGAATGTGAAATGTTTTTCGAGTCTCCAAAATAACGTTCTCCAAGCTGGATTTTCACAAAGTTTCACTATTGAGGAAATGTCTTTAGCTATTGGTCGTTCTCAAGAATCTACTCCAGGTGTAGACCTAATTTCTTACCAAATGATAAAACATCTCCCAAATTCTTTCCGCGCTTGAGCTACTCAAATTGTATAACATATAGTCTTGAGACCACTGTGGTTCCTTTAAAAAGGAAACATACATAAACCTTCATTTCCAATGCTTTAAACCTGGAAAAATCACAACGAAAGGCTCATTCATAACCGTCCTAACATCGCACAATCTTGCTGTTTGATGAAAATCCTCGGAATTATAGGATAAATAACCCGAGAGGTAATGGTATGTTGAGATAATGTTTTTTGTAGTTGATACTCGTATAGAGCAGGCTGAGGCTGTTTACTGTGTGTTTTAATGGCTCCCTAGTTTAGGACTATGGTATGTGGTTCCGGCTGCTGTTAATAATGATTTTTACTATGGGCACTCGAATTTGTAAGCGTTTTACTAAATCTGAGTGGTTAATGGGACTTCACTCATTTCGCAACCCAGTATATAATCGCCTAGCATTATACGTCTATTGAGGGTAGGGTTACCTAGTAAACGAGATTATTCCCAGAGTTCTTTTTATAGATCTCTCGTGGGTACGCCTCTATAATCCCGGTAAAGAATTTGTGGAAATTTCTTGGCGGTTGACTATTCATATGGTTTCCTGGAGGGGAATTTGCTCATTGTAGAAGTTGTAACCATAAACTGAGAATATTCTTCCCAAAATTTTTTTTAAAATTATAGGTAGTAGTATCTCGTGTCGTGGTGGGTTCATCACCAGTTAATGTAAGTGATTCTATTTGTGTTATAAATCCGCATCCTTATATGTTTATAGCATATAGTTATCTATTTGGACCCTTTGCCATATCATCACATGTAATAATTAGTCAAATCTTAATCTCAATGCTTTCGCATATATATTAGGATCTGTGAGAATCATAACCAATTGTCTCACATGTTAGTGTAGAATCTAATATCATGCCATTTTATCAATAATCAAATGATAAGTGTTCTTGCATGTCCGAAAATTAATATCTATTGAAAACGGAGTGGAATGTGAGGTGCACCCCGGGTGATAAAATCTCGACGTGACAAGGCTGATCCATGTATATGTCCATTAATGGTTCCTTGCTGCTCGTAAACCGCAGTCTCCACGAATATGGTTTGTCTATCCAACCTATTCTCTCCTGAATTTCCCAGGGGTTGTATAGGGATACTTGCCCTTCGTTTCGTATCCATTTCATTTGCATACCATATTTGTCCACCTCCATATGAGGAAAATTATATAGGAACTTTGACAGATCGTTTTCTTAAATCACATTGCATGTATAATAACAAATATTGAGCTAATATCGAAGGTACGATGAAAAATGGCCTGGATGCTACTATTAATATTTACTGATCGGATTCTAAGTGTTTTCTCAAGGTTCGCGGTGCTAGCATTTCTAATTTCAACCCTTAAGATTAGTCAACAACTTTCATCTTCTACCTCCTGATTCACTCCGTTTTTACCGCCGAGTGCGTTTGCACTTTAAACCGTCAGTGAACAGTAATTATCCACGAGTGATCCCTCTTTCGGTTAATATTTTCCGCTTCTTTAAGCCTGGTATCAAAGTTACAAACTAGCTTCTCTTGGTAGTGGATGACGGGTTTGATTTGTGAAATTAAAAATACTTTTTATTTAGCTTCCGATGCTAAATTTAAATGTAAACGTGTGCTTGGATCCCTATCACATAAACGAATTGCTGGAACGACCGAAAGCGTCGATCTTCTTGCGAAAGAGGCATGCCTCAGGGAGGAAATACCCTCTCCCTTTTTTCTGTCCTACTAAACGATCACGTTCCAGCCATAATTACTAAAAAATTAGATCCGACGTGGGACATTATTCTGGCAGGACTCGCCCAACTGGTCTATATTACAGAAGTATATCCAACGCTCAATACCCTCTTGTCCCTGGTTTGAAATTGAAAAAACAGTCCAAATTGAAAATCTCTTTGATTTCTAGGATGGAGAATAGGGTCATTGTCTTGTCGCCTCACATTTATCAAGAATCCGGTGTTTTGACTTTCCGGCCAATGTGCCTTTGTGGTAATGACGAAGAGAATTTGGACCATTTGTTCTTTGACTGTTCTCTCTACGATTGAGAAAGAATTTCAACAATCTCATCCTTGAAAAATTCCACACATTTCCCACTAACGTTAAATTTAAATTTTTACTCGCACAAAATGACCTGCTTATTAATTCCTCCTCCTAAACTAATTTCTAAGATTGAATAATAAAAATATTTTGAATACATTGTTATTTCCTCCTCTTATAGTATTTGAATCACCCTATTACTTTTATTTTGAAATGTTTACTGGTGTTTACCAGCAGCTAGAAGGATTATTGTCACACTTCTATTTACTTGTTACATAGCCCGAAAATTAAATCTATACTTTCTCCGTTGTTAAATTATTTCATTTTTATAAAAATGCCAAAATCACTCGCATTCGAGTGGAGGTTGTTAATTAAAAAAAAAAAAAAAAAAAAGATTTTCCCATATTAATTTATTCGTCTTACCTATACGTCTCCCTGTGTTGAGTATATAATATGGATTTCAAAAAATTGATGTTTCAGTTTGTTTTGTTGTTGTTGATTTTTTTACTAAATTTATTTACCATTTACCTTATTAATAGGCCAGGGGGGGTAATCACAGGAGATAACACCACAAAACTCCGAGGCATAAGAAAAATAACTATATTTTTTGTGATCTCATCGGAAATCGAACACAGAACCTCCGGAGTGTAGGTATCATTATATAATGCTGTAGTTTGATGAGTAACCTCAGAGTTTCCCCTGCAATAAATGAGGTATGAAACAGCAAGTTAATTTAACTGCATGCCCTCAACTCGCATAATAACAAGTCAGACATTAAGACATAACTGGAATAGGAAAGAATGTGAATCTTCAAGACCCTAAAAAAACTCGTAAAATTCAAGTTAGTGTTCTGGCGGACTACTTTCCTTCGCTATAAAGGGCTTTGTCTTTTTTAATTTCCGAGGCTCTCCGTTTTGGTCGAGGGTGGCTTTTTATCTCATAAACCTACGCCCTATTCATTTTCTAGAGTCTCTGGCCTGATTTGTTAGGGCCAGCCAGCGGGAAGCGGTCAAATCAGATGAATTGAAATGACGATTTTCCCTTAATTTTTTTTGCATGGCGTCATTTCATTATTTTGCACTGAAACTACGAACCGAAAACATGACGGGAATTAATGAAATTTGGAAGATACGTTATTTATGCATATAATATGGGTAATTAAAGTAGCATGCGATGAGACATTACATTGGCAATTTAGTCTTCAGATTTAAAATCCAAGGTAATGAAATGAAATCTGCTAGTTTAAATACTTTTAAATTATAAACTAGACCCTGCCCTTGTCGAAAATAATCGGCAAAGTTTTTTATTTTTATTTTTATAAAGAAACATGATGAATTCAAATATTTCTATTTTGAGGCTGCTTTCAAATAGTCGGAAATAACATAAATAAGAATTGAATTAATTTTGCATAAAATACATACACACGCGTATAGAAAGAATCTAACTAATTATCGTACACTTGCGTAAAATCGTGAGAGTAACATGACCTTTTATCATCATCTCCGTTAATTTCCACCTCGTCACGCCAAACAAAGCACCCTTCAGTGTGAATATAACTCCCCTTGTAAAGGAAATTCGTATGACCCATTAATAATATTTGGCGACACAAACTGGTAATATTTCCGGAAAGTGCAGTCATACAGAACCGACGATTCACAACGGAAACTGTTATCATTCTTTGGTGTTATTTCTAACTCTGGCTATTTTGCTTGAGAATTCAAGTTTCTCGAAAGATTTTCTCTGATATTTAACCACTTTGAAAGTGTAAAATAATGAGCGAATCGCTAAAATCATGATTTCTATGAACTTTATTTTCTTTGTGTTTCCATGAAGATCGAAATTCAAAACTACATAATAGATATTGGATATTACACTGTAAACATTTTAATTGACTTATTTTCTCTATCATTTTATGCAAAAGATGCATTATTTAGAGTTGATTTCTCTATTTCTAATCGTGTTTTTCTTATAACTTGACTGCGACACGGTACAAACTCTTTCAGTTATTCACACACAAAGCCCGATTCCGATTTCCGATACAGCACAAACTCCTTAAATTAATTATACACAAGGTTATTATTACAAGATCATACACGCACATGAGTCCAAAAAATGTGTTCTGCAATGTGATCCGAAACGTAGCGCGTCATCAACACAAAGTAAAAAAAGCACGGCAACCCAGGAATGTATTATCTGTATTCCGAAAGCCGTGAAAATCTATAAATTTTGATTTTCTTTTAACTTTTTCAGATCTCATATTACACATAATCTGTTTTCTATCAGACATGTATTGTGTTCTAAACGCTATCTTATTGCAACGTCCAGCTAAATTTTCTAAGCTTTCTTGTTCGTTATCGCACTGATGGCGTTTACTGAGCATGTTTTAGTTTACATCGTTAGGACTTTTTACTGTGTCGGACAGCACTGCAACATCCAGCATTATCTGAAACCAGAAGCTGCTAAAATGTGATTAGGTACTGTTAATTTTTTGGATCTCCATTTCCATATAATTTCATTATTTAATTATATACCTGTTATTTTTTAAACTTTATTTTTAATAACTACACTTGATTGGTCGGGTCCCAATACAGGCAGTACAGTTTGTACTAAGGATTACGATGCCAAATAAAATCATTCCTAAAATATATTATCATTAAAAGTATTGTACTCTTTGTGGCGTCTTAGTCGTCATCAAATACATACTTCATGGAACAATGTCAAGTAAATAAAGAAATAAGTAACTCAATAAAAATAAATCCAAGATATTTGCAAAACAAATGAAAAAACAATGACTTTTTTTCAGGAGGTTAAAAAAATATAAGATTAGAAAAGAAAAGAAAAGCTATGTCACAGAATTGTCTAATGTATAAGGGCATTAAAATGTATGAGGAGATTCCTGATGAAATAAGAAATGAACAAAATGTAAAGTTATTTAGGGTTGAATGTAAAAAAATATATGTGTGAAAAATATTAGTGTAGGTATTATATTATAGCTTAATTGAAAAATGTGTAATAGTAGGATAAGAATAGTTAGGGAAAAAAAATTCAGTGTAATGTAATTATATTAGTCTATGTAAAAAACATATAGAACTAAATAATTATAATAATAAATAAAAGAATATCAAAAAGGTATATAAATTGATAAGAAATTTTAAATAATAATATTATAATGTCGTTTGGTAACGTTTCCCTTTGCACTTGTATGGTGATGTGGTTCAAACCAATTTCTATAACGATTTGAAGTCATAAATGAGATATATTTTACCGGCCCTTATAGGTAATTCTTACACTGGCAGGGATCAAAACATATTTATATTTAGAAAGAAGTCAGTAAGAGGTCAATACAAGCGTTTATATCAATGAAAATTCGTAATATATTCGTATCTTAGTAAATTTAAAGTCCTGCATAAAATAGCGTGACTGACAGATAGTCCCCAAGGACTCTATCTATAACAGCCGCGGGTGGAGGTGGGATCGATCCCTCAGTACACTACTTAGTTTGGAATATCGTATTGTAAATTAACGAATACCTCAACACGGGTTTTGCCCAGTGAGGTATTTCACTAAGAAAAAATTAAAGGATTGTAAAAATGAAATAAATAAATAAATATTAAATCAACATTTTGAGTGTGTCCAAATACTTGTAGAAAAAAACGGAATTTCACCCATTACGGGCTAATAATTACAATTTGACATCTCAACAGAGACGAGAAGTTTGGAAGGGAATATGGATATCTAGGCGTTTACAGGGCTTATGACCTGTCATTGGCTGGGGTTTCTGCTAAAATGCTTAGCAATTTTCTCAATGGATGACAGAGAGTGTTCACATGTGAAGCGTCGCGCCATTTTACTGTATATTGGCAGATATGGATATCAAATACTAGGTGAAAATAGGGAATGTTGTAATACATCAAGTGGCCACTTAACCCAGCCAATGACAGGTCATAAGCCCTGTAAACGCCTAGATATTCATATTCCCTTCCAAACTTCTCGTCTCTGTTGAGATGTCAAATTGTAAATATTAAATCGTCTATGCACCTGTATCTACGTAGATTAGTGATTCCTGCCAGGACAACTGGGTATTTTTTTAAACACTCAATAAGAATTTTACCACATATTAGATACTATACCTTCGTATTTTTGTATGTGTAACCTCGAAAGCGTTCGTCTGGCGGACGAATGAATTGACTTCATATTCCGGGACCCCGATTCTCGGATCAGGACTACACAAAGGAGGTAGAGTGCTAGACCTTCTCGGGTAATGGGGTCACGTGCGTGGGTCATATTGCGTAAAGAATTATATGTAGGATTTTTCACGTGTCCTCATAAAGATGGCACCGACTCTCGAATCTCGGAGAATGTATTTATATATTATATGACACGAAAAAACTCATTTCAAATTTACTAATTTATTTCTTTGAATAATACAAATGTCGAAAATTAGAGCAGAGTGCTAGGTTGAGATAAGCATTATCGACAAAATTAAGAAAGGGCTTTTACGATGGTTTGGTTATGTGGAGCGAATGGGTGATGAAAGAACGGCTAAAAGAAGTTTAAATGCAAGTGTGCCTGGATGTAGAAGCCGAGAAAGGCCGAGAAAGACATGTCATGACCAAGTACGACAAGTACTTGAAAGTGGACATGTGAAAAGTCGGAACGATCGGCGTATGTGCATGAGAAGATGTATGAATGTAGAGGAAGCAAAGGAAGTGTGTCAGGACAGAGTGGTATGGCGTTCTATCCTCTCTGCCTACCCCTACGGGGAAATGGCGTGATGGTTAGTAAGTTTTAGATAGTTAATGCAATAGTCTGAAAATAAGGTTTATTTAGAGAAAACATATATTATAATTTGGAACCAAGACAACTCTGCCAATGACGAAAAAGAAATTAAAGCAATGTTCACTGACCTAGATCAACAATCTGAGATGAACTACGGTAAAACCAAAATATTGTCACCAGGGCCTCGATTCTGGTAATTTTTTGGAACTATTGCGCATACGATTTTGTACTGAATTCGTTTGCGCAGAAGTGTCTAAAACCTTAAGAGAATCGCACCGCTGTACGATTATTTATCAGATCCCATTACCATAGATAGAAAATAAAGTGATTGAGAGAGTGGTCCTACGTATACTCAGGACACACTGTACGACTCAGAATGGAGAATCAAGATGCTGAACTCCAACGCAAAATTAGTTATAGATTAGGCTGCTTTTGGCAATTTAGCATATATCTTGAAGTCAAAAAAATACCCCAGGCATCTGAAAGCGAAAATTTTCAACGAATGCATAGTACCAGTACTGATATACGGAATTGAAACAATTGCATTTAATAAAAGGTACATACAGAAAAAGAGCGATGGAGAGGCGGAGGCTGGGAATATCACTCAGAGACCGAAAACCCAACAAATGGATACGGGAAAAAACAGGAGTGATAGATGTATGCGAAAAAGCAGCTCAACTTAAGTGTAACTGGGCCGGACGCGTTATACGAAGAGATGATAATCGTTGGTCATTAATAGTGCTGAAATGGTGACCTAGAACGGGGCAACGAAATGTCGGAAGATCGAAAACAATGTGGTCTGACAACATAAGGAACGGCGCAGGAGTACAGTGGCGGCGCATGATCAGTGATCAGGGATGGTGACGAGTGGAGAAATAAAGGACAGGCCGACATATGTCCAACTTACTACTACTACTACTTTCCCTTAACCGCACCCAATGGTGCATAGGGCACTGCATCGATACCTACACCAAGTGCAGTGGTTCTTGATCATTTTATTACATGAAGGTAAGTTGATCAGTCAAACGCTTCAGTACCAGTCCAAGGTATCACACATGAAACAGTAATATGAAAATCACATGTAAATAAATATTTCATGTTGACCTCTTACGGGAATCGAACCCGCGACCTCATGCACGGTAGCCAAATACGCTACCACTATGCTACGAGGCGAACAATGTCCAATACTGGAATGAAAATGGCCGAGGAAGAAGAAGAAGACAACTTATTTATTGATAAGGTTTCGTACTCCTGATAAAAGATTAATTAATAATATCCTTAAATATGGCTCTAAAATATTACTTGTTTTTCTAAAGTGTGGGTAAAAAATAAATAAAAACCTTTTTAGAATGTCGTAAGTCATAAGGGTTGGTTAGAAGATATTGCTAAAAAGCAATAAGCCCTTGTACTCTTGCTATGTAATTATACATGAAGTTTGAAATAAATGAATAAAAATCAGAAGGCCTTATTGCCTCAAAACTTAGCGCTTAAAGGGTCAGCATTTAACCCATTTAACTTTTAATTGAGTCAGTTGTAAACAAAAACTTATTAGTGGATAAGAAAACTTTTAATGGTAAACAAAAACTTATTACGGTAAACAAAAAATGGTATTTTCATTTCCCACGGTCGTATTAGCAATGTCGTAATAAGTTTTGAGTTAGAAAAGTCCTAAGCACAATACTTTTATGACGTGCAGATAGTGATGTGTAAATTTTAAAGAATAATGACAGTAATCAAAAGAGCATATAAAGAAATAATATTTTAATAATTGAATTAATTGATCAACATGCGAAGTAACTACTTATAAGGTCATTGAGCTTACAATGACGATTTACCATAAAGTTTAAAAACTATATTTTTTAATATAATATTTCAGTTAATATTTTTAAGATCTTTTAGTTGCTTTCAGTATGGTTTCAGGTAAACTTTCAGATTTCAGAATTTTTAACTTATGAAATTTACTAACTAACTAACTAACTAACCATCACGCCATTTACCCGTAGGGATAGGCAGAGAGGATAGAACGCCATACCACTCTGTCCTGACAGACTTCCTTTGCTTCCTCTACATTCATGCACATACGCCGATTGTTCCGACTTTTCACATGTCCACTTTCAAGTACTTGTCGTACTTGGTCATGCCATGTCTTTTTCGGCCTTCCTCGGCTTCTACATACAGACACACTTGCATTTAAACTTCTTTTAGCCGTTCTTTCATCACTCATTCGTCGTACAAATGTCGAAATAGTCTTACCACACATTCGCCTGAGAGATCGCATTTTAACAGCATTCAGTCTAGTTTCATCCTTCTTTTTCCAACACCACGCTTCACTACCATAGATAAGGGTTGGTACCAGAACTTTTTTGTGTATATAGATAATATGGTATCAATAATTCATTATTTGACTAAAATATGACATTACAATCGAATAAAATTCGTAAGTTTAGTAAAAATTTATGGAAATAATTAAAAAATACGGTTATAAAAACTACTGATTATCAAAATAATGTATCGATAAAAAAAACAAAGCCTTGGAAAAACAAGTTATTCAATTATCCTAATTGATTTTGCGCAACACTGTTTCAAAAGTATTATTCTTATTCCAATAGGAGGTTAACAACTTAAACGCGTCAGGATGAATAATGTGCTTTTGTAAAATGTGTTATTTTGTTATTTTTTTACTTCCGCTGCTTTGGCAGGCTTTCAGAAATATTGTTTTATAAAACTTTTTGACAGAGATTGTTTTTTTGAGACTAATGGAAAAATAATGATATCGGTAAATAATAAATAAGACTTCGTTTTTTCCGACTCGTATTTTTTTAGAATGAAGTGGATAAAGGTGCTAATAAATGTCAACTTGAATGCCCTATGTAAATATTTTTTTTATTTTTACATTAATCGTGATTTTTAAAGTAAAAATTCTAAAAAGGAAAAATTGTAAATTAATAATTTTTTTATCACAAATGACGGAATCTGATGCGGTATGGGTACGTGTTTAGAAACGTCAAAAAATGCCAAAGGATGCTGATAATCAAATAAGTACCATGTATTATTTGATCATTTTTATGATTTACTTATTTTTTTACAGTTTAATTTATCAGGCTTATACTTAATACATAAGTTTCAAAAGTTCAAAAAAGACATCATAAAATTTGTATTTGGTATGATTTTGTATGAGTATTGATTTCGATGGTCTAAAAGTGATATCAAGAATGTAATAAATCGCAAATACATTTTTTCATTGCTTTCCACATTCCTAATAGTAAAAAAGAATTATTATTGGAAATAAAAGACAAAATAACAACATATTTCTTTTCTTACTGGCAATATAAATAGAATCCTTGTTTTCGAATATCTACATACATTATTTTTTAGTGTCGATCGTTTTGTCGACTATTGTATGCTGTTGTTTATTAAAGGGCATTTCAACATTTCTTGGTCCTTATCGCAATCCCAATGAACCTCTCCCAGGATTTATGACTTGTAAATATGTAATGAATTCAGATGAAATATTAAAATCTCGAATATATCAGACAGTTTGTATTCAGAAAATCTTATGCGAAGTCTGCTAGTAGCATTTTTAAACGGATTGAATAATCCTAGAGAAAAAACATTTGATCCAAGATTATAAGATGTTTCTCGAAAAAAAAAATCGATGAAATTACATGTCTACCTATGATAACTGTACACATGAATTTGCTGCATCTACGCTAGCTGCAAAGCAGTGCTCGTAAAGTAGAATTTGAAGAAATTTGACAGCTCAATCTAATTTCATCCGAATGGAAAAAGCTACTGGAAATGTGAAAACTCGACTTAATGGTACATGTAGAGTAGATACAGAAGTCTTTTGAAGAAACGAAAAACAGTAAAACACGCTCGTAAAATATATTATTATGTATATTGAACCTTCATTTCTCGTCTCACATACAAATGAAAAACTTCGTATGGAACGGAGGGCGTTTTGTAACAAACTCCCATACGTTATACAATATGCAAAATGCGAAACATGGTGACAACATTTTATGAAACAAGAGTCAATTTTCAAAAACGTTCACAATGTTTTGAGTATTTTTGCCACTTTCTTGAAACAGTGGATTTAATGAAAGGAGGATTGTGATTAATATTTTTTCGTATTCACATATTATTATTGTTATCTCTACATGTGTTTAATAATTGACCTATAATCATTTCACGACCCTAATTATTTATGTTTATTTAAAAATAAGTACCGTATCCCCAGGTGGCGAACTGGGATTCCAATAGTCCATACGCTTTGTAGCTGCAATATGAATTGGAGTGCAGTATTTGAAGTATAAGTAAAATCAGTTTATCGTTGTATAAATATTCGTTGTATTTTTCCATTAGTGAATTTATTAGGTTTGGAATTAATTACATAATGTGCACTGCCTTTGCGTTGATTTTGGCAATTTTCCAATTTGATTAATTATTATTAAACTTTGTTTTTAATTTTGTTAGAGATGTGTAAAATAAGTTAATCTTTTCATAGAAACTATTTTAAAAAATCTTACCGCATCGGATTGAATTTTACTTAAAAATAATAATGGAGATTTTTCACAAAATGAACGGCGCTTTGTATGGCTACTAAAAATTTTCCCACGCAAAATCCGAATGAATCTTCTTACCAACCTAATAACTAGTAAAATCTAGAATCGATCATGTGTAATATGAATGTATACACCTAGTATGTATGGCATTCATCAGGGTAAAATGGATGGAAACGAGAAATTTTAGTTCCAAGGGAACGCTAAGCGTTCACTTCACAAGCAATTTTGATTTCAATTTTCTGGTAATCTGAGTGAAGTAGCTGCAATTCTCTGGAGATATGCTAAACCCGCCCTCTCTAATACTTGCATTATTATACTAGGACCAGTCAATACAAATTCGTTAATCCTTCATTCAAAACTTAATTAGTTTTAGAAAATAATAATCGGAGCGTCCATATACATATAAAACATGCAATTTTAAATATAAAATTTATCATACCTAAGTATCTAAGTTACGTAAATTATTTTATTTTTATTTTTAGCTTTTAAATAATGATTATTGCTTTAATTTAAAACTGCGTTTTTTTTTAAAATACTTACTTAGTAT
>JAGVSP010006583.1:0-23500 GCA_022494985.1 Micrasema minimum
ACACAGGTCGCAGTGACGTCATGAGCTTAATGCCCTACCCCCCCTGTAGAATAGAATTAGTAAGTGACATACTCATTTTTATTTATTTATTCGGCTATTTCTTCAATTATGTAGTTAATTATTTTTGACGTGATTACGTCAAATAAATCGATGAACGCCGGCTGCACATACGAAAAAGCATGACTCATTGTCAAGTTCGCCTGTGCCGAGTGTGCAAGCGAGAGCGCGGAACAAGCGATAGAGAGGCACGATCGGCCTAAGCGTTCGGTTTGTAACGCATCTATCTCTCTTCCACTCCATCGCCGATGCGTCCAAATAGAAGGGAGACAGCAGCAGCACACAAACTACAAAGTGAAAGTGAAATTAACGAGTGCAAAAAAATGTTAATTTATGGAAAAAAAATTGACATTTTTAATTAACTCCTGCTTTGTATTATACAAAATAATGATAATTCAGTAATAATAATTCAATTCAATTCATAAAAGTATGCTATTTTTCATCAATGTTTTTCTTATGACGTTATCACGTAAAATTATCGTCCGTAAACCGACTTTACAGACAGCCAAAAGTTTTTAATTGCAATTTAAAAAACATAGATAAAAAAATGAAGCAGTCATTGTTAAAATAATATATATTGAGATTATTCTCAAATATCATAATATAATATGTAGTATAATAACTTATATTCAACACTATTTCATTAATTCTTCAGATATTCCATTTACGTCCCCTTGGCTCGGTTTTGAAAGGGAAAATATTCCCTGGTCATCCTCCCCGAAGGTCCGGACTCTCGTTATGTTTTATTATTAAAGGACGATGGGAATGCCTTTGTCACGACTGTAGCTGGGCACAGAATGGCCGCGCTGGTCGTATATCTCCTGACATAGGTCTAACTAAAGCCCGGAACTAGGATTTTATACTAATACTGGGGTGTATCGTTATCTAGAGGTATGCGAATATTACTTCGTCATTTTGCTGTGATAAATGAGAAGCGAGAATTGATCATAGTCATTTCGTTACATACATTTTATAAAACTAGGCTAAATTCCAAGTCATTTTTGTCTGAAATAGGCCTAGCTGGATTTAAAATCTATTTAAATAAAGGGTTCGTAATTTTCTAGCTCCTAATTCAAAAGTTGTAATACTTGAACTTTGTTTTCAATAATTTTTATAAATTAAAAACACCTAAAAATGTTAGATAACTATGTTTATATAAAAACAAACATATTTTAATGTCTTGAATACAGATAATGTTTGTCTGGGTTACTATGCCGTGTTTGTGATCTTTGTGTTGCCGACGTTTCGGAGCACATTGCAGTGTACTACATCTTCTGGGCTGATGGGTACTGCGACGCTAAGCCCACGAACACGGCATAATAACCCAGAAAAAAAATTCTGCATTCTAAAGGTCGTGAATCTACGAAATTTTAAAATTATCTTTTTAAGTAAAGTACCTTTCAAGTGGTTTCTTCTTACGGGTTAGCAGAGAGGATAGAATGCCGCACTACTTTATCCTAGCTTACGGCTTTTCCATTTTCTACATTCATGGATCTTTACATGTGTGTATTCCAATCATTTTGACTTTCTTTCAAGTATTTCTCAGTATTTCAACACACAGGAACATAAATATGTGTTATTATTTCAAATCAAAAAAATTAAATCTTATAGGTCTGACAGCAAGGTAATTAATAAAACAAAATACTGACATTATCTTAATAGCTGTATAAAAATACAGATTTTAACAATCAAAAGTTGAACAACCAAGGCTCGATTTTTGCTTGTTTCATCCTACCCTAATGTTATCAGGCTTTACCGAGACATGCTCCGTGTGTCTCCCTCCCGTGTTTCCCTTAGTCAGTGTCACACATAAGCCACCCTATGGACAGGGTGGGTGTGGGTGTGGGTCTGGGTAGGTCATGTTAACTGTGAGCCCCCGGACCGTGTATTGTATTCACTGCAAGGCAATTAATCAGAGACGAATACTTTAATCTCCTTGATAATTTCATTATGAGCGCTGACCCGCAGTAATTCACTTATTTCCGAAAACAAAACAGTAGGTACATTTTATGCTTTTTGACAAAATTATATGTAACAGTAACTGCGATTAACCTGATTCCATAATGAAAGCACGTTACGTTTAATTAAAAAGTAACTGAAAACAAAAAAAATATTAAGGTAAAGATAGATGAAAAATAAAGCTCAAAAGTTTTTTGTCTTAGCTGAATGTCCATGTACGAGTATTCACATAAATTTATTATAAATACATTATTTTTTACATCAACGTGGTTTCTTTGGCTATAAATTTAATGAGTCATACCTAAAAAAGAAAGGTATTCTGTGTTTTATTGCTACTGAAATATTAATTATCATACCATATCCGCTCCCTATGTGGAGCATATGGAATCCACAAACTGCCTCCAGGCCAAGCAATCGGCCGCCAGTTCCCGTGCATCCTCCCAAGTCAAATCCACGTCCCGCAGCTCTGACGCAAACTGCCGGTGAATAGTCAAATAACTTCTAACGTGATTTTAGCAAAGTAATCGAAAAAATTTTTCTACGACATAAATCAGGATGATGAAATAATAAATTTTATTCCTGAAAACGGTCTATCTGTATAATAAATCTACTATTTGATCAACCTTTCGTCTTGACTCTATTTTTGGTACATTACAGATTATTTTATTAAAAGTTTTTTCTCATTTGGCTGTTTCATATTACGTGCATAAAATACATGTAAAATTGCGTTATGCGTTTTCGCATATAAGCCGATAAAAAGCATGCCAAACAGATTGATTGCATATGAATGAACCCACAAATTACGACTAAGCGCCTTACGGCTTAGTATTTAAATTAATTAAAGCTGCATGTAACCTCCATTCCAATTTTTTTGATTACTTGCATACATGTAATTAATCCTCTAATAAAGTAGCCAATAATTATAAAAATAGGTACTGTTAAAAACACTATTATGTGTTCAAATTGCACATTAATTACGAGTGGGTGAACGCACCAGAGCACGTTGTGAGTTTTTCCTGTGAGATTATTTTTCAAACATTACTATCACACCTAACACGAGCTGACAATTTTCGAATAGAATAGTGGAAAATGCCCATTTATCGGTATCTTTTTTTTAAGTAGACTCACGTAAATCGAAAAATTAAAATAAAGTAGAAATACATTGCTGTATTGATTGTAAATTAAGACCACACAAAATTTCAAATCTTAAATAGTTAATGAAATTAGATATTTTATTACATTAAGTGCTTATAATAATATTTTATATAAAAGTGTGTAATAAATAAACTCTTTAAAAAATATATTAAAAAAACATGAATTATTAAATAACCAACTAAGTAATTACCACGCCATTTCCGCGAAGGGATAAGATAAGCAGTGCAGAAAGAAAGAATTTATACAATATTGTGATGCTAACAGTTTAAAAAGATTAAACGGTGCCATATTCATAAAAGATCTAGCTTATTTTCATCTTCATAATCATTCCATATCCGTTCCCCATTTGGTGCATGTGGATTCTACATATTGCCTCCGAACCAGGCGCTAATTACCGGTTCCCGTGCATTTTCCAAGGTCAAGTCCACGTCCCGTAGTTATCAACAGAATAAGGACGATATAATGTTTTACTTATTTTACTGGGCTAATAAAAAGATTTGGAATATTTTCATGTATTTTGTGCAAATCCTGCTAATCCTATTAAACACTAAGCCATGTAGATAGTCTTCAAAATCTTCTATTACATTCACTTCCATATTTTAGGACAATTTATTAATCGAAATCTCAAGACGCTTATAATCCTACAGGATCAATCTTGCCTGGGTTAGGTTAGGATCGATAACATACAGAAATCTCTATCAAATAGGAAATTAGGAGAACGTTCATAATCGAAATCGATAATACGCTTATATCCTTACAGATACTCGTAGAAATCTTGCCTGGTGGATAAGATCGATCAAATTGGGTATCACGGACGGGATGTACGTTGGAAAACCCCGGACGAGATGTACGTATGAACGATTTTTTTCATTTATATTCACGCTAAACTATTTTACAGCGGATGTAATCATCAATATATTTATCAGAGATAAGCATTTTTCGGTAGTATTTTGCTTTTTACGTGAAATTTAACATTCCAAAATTTATTTACACACATAATTGAAACAGTGCCTACGTTAATTATAGTGGTAATACAAAATGTAACAATATAGCTATATACTTCAATTTAGAAGGTGTATCCTAAAGATAATTAATAAAAGGGCTTGGTTTCAGAACAGGCGAATATTTTAAAATTAATTTTTTGGTAGTTTCAGTTGATTCATAAATTTTCACGGTTTTCAGGAACCCTGAAAACTATTATCATTTTCAGTCAAGTCAAGTCATTAAGTTTTCACATTTATGGTGCATCAAAATGTCAAGTATAAAATTTTATAACAAATATCAATAATGCAGGTAGGATCTTTAATAATGCAGGTAGATCTTTAAATTTTACGCAAAAAACAACAATCGGAAACTTACGTCAGAACTACGAGACGCGAACCTGACTTGGAAGAGACGCACGGAAATGGCGGCCGATCGCTTAGCATGGAGGCAGTTTGTGGGAATCTATATGCATCACATAGGGGCGGATATAGAATTATAATCATAATGAAAATATAATTCACGTCGTAATGTTTGCTTACCTATTTGATGTTATTGATGTGTTTTTACGTTCTATTGCACAAGTAAATATACTTATTTTTGAAATATAATTTATAATGGAACAATCGGAATAATAGGGGAGTGTGCATGAAAAAAATTATAAATGTAGGGAAGCGTGATGGTTAGTTAGTTAGTTAGTTTATCATAATATTGTTAGACAAATTGTATTCTGATTTTATTCTAATTTCACAGAAATTATTTTCAATTTTTTTTATATTATGTTTCTTTTTTTTAAAATTTTGATGGGTTACGTTCCAAACATCTTGAAAATCCCCAATATAGTTTTTTTAATATCCTCCTATTCTTCCTCATCCCTCTTTTCCCATCCTTTTTTGATTACTTAGGCAACTATGTATATGTGTATATAGATACTTAATTGTAATTATTCCAAAACCCGTTATTGGTCATGCAAGCAAATGTTCCAGATCTGTTATTATTATCACTTGTAACGACTGTGTTGGTTTTGTAAATATACAATAAAATAAATAAATAAATAAATCTTTTTATTACCCAAAAATAATTGTGGATAAAAACAGAAAAATCAGAGTTGATTACGATTTAAATTCGACAATTTTTTCAATGAGCTGACCTTATTCCGTAACAGAATAAAGTCAACTTAATTTGGAAGTCAGTAACAATATCGTGTAATTCGATCGTCAAACAGTCGTAAAAGGACGCATTTTTCTCAAATTCTTTCACAAAAAGTAAATTACCCCATTTCTATTCGCGCCCAAAACCTTTTCAGACTAGCGGAAGGAAGAAAAAAAAGCTCAAAACTTCAGCATTTAACCATTTCCTGTTCATTATGCCGCCAAAGTTTTGCCGGAAAACCATTTCCGGGGATAATATTTTTCACTCAACAAAATTACCCCCAAATAAATTAAAAATTAACCCACCTTAATGATAGGCTCATAACAATTAAATCCTTTCAATTTTTATTACTTTGCACTTAAAGCTTTGTAATTATTAATTTAAGTCATATTATGAAATTACACAACTTTTGTTTTAAACTACTTTTTTAAGTCATTAATAATAAAAAAGTTGCTTAATTTCATAATTATGGAAAATTACAAAGTGAGTGCTACAAATATTGAGTTAATAAGTCATAGTACATTACTGCTTATTTACATTTCTTATTTATATATTTATTTTTGTATCTCTACAGAGAATAAGTGTTTTTTTTATTCGGGAATATAATGAATGTTCGTGCGTTTACCTGGGCTTATGACCTGTTATTGACTGGGGTTAAGTGGCCACTAAACTTCAATATTAATACAAAGATTTCGTTAGCAACGCGCTTATGGATGGTTTTTTACATGTAACAAATAAGCAAAATCAAAAATGTCACCTGGTGTGGTTATTCCCTAATAAGCGGAATGTGGGGAATGTTTGTTATACGTCAAGTGGCCACTTAACTGTACATTTTTTTATCCCGTATAAAGTGTGGGCAAATTTAAAGCATTACCAAAAAAACTATTAAATTTTTACAATCAAACTTTTATTGGTATCTGTCTGTTTGAGTTAAGTAAAAGGTGTTTAATATGTAAAAACATCTTTGGATGTTTTCATTGCTTTGCTGACCATTCCAAAAACATAAGTTAAAAAATTTATTTCAAACGTGACTGATTTACGGAGACATTTTGAAGGGTTTTCCCATATAACCCCAACCGTTTGGCTGACTCACGAAATAATAAACCCTTTAGCTTGCCTACTGTAGCTGTAATTCTACCTTCTCGCGTGTCCTGAAGGTACTCTAAGCCAAAAGTAATCGCGACTAGTAAACTTTTCCGTCACAAGTAAGACCCAAAAAGCTTTCTTTTACGATTCATTGCTTAGGTAACTTGAGTTTCTTTGTACAATGGTAATGAAAAGTCTTTTTGTTTTAACCGCCCTCGAAAAAAAAAACGATCATTCTGTCTAAGTCAATCAGACCCCTTTAACTCGGCGAGGTAGTTTGTTTTACTTTTTTAAAAATTAGGTTTATAACCCTTATTGAATGAAGTAATTGAAACATTAAATAATGGCGACTGAAAAAATACTTTCAGACATCTCCTTATTGTATTAACTTCAAATTTCTTTTAATAAATTTACCTTGTACTAGGGTTTTTTAGTACTACTCAACTGTTTTAACAAAGTATTGAGTATGAAAATGAAAATTGAATTTCGTTTTGTAAAAAAATCTAAGTGAATCCTATTTTCGTAACTTAAAAATATACGCTCGAAGTAAAAATTATAATGATTATATTGAAAAGCTGTTTTCATCAGGACACATTTTAACAGCGTTCCATTACTTATAAATTATCTACATAAATATCTACATTAAACGTAGATACAGAAAAATTTACCTTTGAGTTAGTTGTATTAGATATAATTTTAACTGAAGTGTAGCTTTTTGACCCTTAAAAGCTTAAAAAAATTATGTTGACATAAATGGTTTGAAAATGAATTAGGTATGTAAGCTTACTCTCAAAACTGATATCGTTTATTCTGTTGGAAAATAACAGTTTTGGGGACTTGCCAAATAAAACAATCACACCCAAATGATCATAATATATTTTTAATAGTAATATAAAATTATACATTCCAATTTACGTATGTAATTTTAAATCTTAATTAAATATTCTAAGAGTAGAGCTTAGATACAAAAAAATAGATACATAATTAAATCCCTGTTTGGTGACAATGTATGTTGGTTTCTAGAATTGGAAATGGATTATTTTATGAATATTAAAACAATGACAAAATGTACTATCCATTACGTATAGCTAGCGGATATGGGATTTATGGAGAAACAACATATTCTGTAATAGTTCTTAAGATAAAAAATTAAAAAAAGTTAGACCTGTGTTGTAGTTTAAAAAAAGTTGTATCATAAATAACTATTTTTTTGAAATGCACAGGTAGTATTTGAGTATAATTGTTAATTCATTTATTAATTTCATTTACACAATACACAGTACCTTTTACAACAAATATAAAAATTAAAGTTAACTATGTCACATAACACGAATATCAATTATTAAAAAAATATATAACGAAAATATATATGTTTAACAGATACTAAAAGCAATGAATTATAACAAATATTTAAAATATAAGTGCTAAGCATTTTATATATAAATATAAAATGCTTAGCAATTTTCTCAATAGATCACAGAGAGTGTTCACATGTGAAGCGTCGGCGTCGTGCCATTTCATTGTATATACATAAATACAAGTTCTGATAATTGGCAGATATGAATATCGAATACTAGGTGAAATGGGGAATGTTGTAATACATCAAGTGGCCACTAAACCCAGCCAATGACAGTTCATAAGCCCTGTAAACGTCTAGATATCCATATTCCCTTCCAAACTTCTCGTCTCTGTTGAGATGTCAAATTAAAAGTAACGAGTTTAAAAAACAGAATAATTATACTGAATAAAAAAATGTGCTTAAAATAAAAAATGACAATACTTATGATAGATAAAATAATCTTATGTTAATAGTATATGTGCATTCATTTTTATTTTTGTAAAGTCGTTTTATAGTTATTTAAAATTTAGTTCGTATCTGTGTTGACTGAAAGCTTTTTGGTAACCCAATAAACATTAGTGAAGTAAGGTTAGGTCGGCATTAGTTTGGTTCGGTGAAGGTTATAATATACATAGTGTCTGCAGAGGCAACGTCCGGGCACCGCGGCGTTGCCATGACAACGACGCTCTTGCGCCGACGCTACCCCCGCAGCCTCCCGATACCCCTGAAGCCTTGGCCGTTGGTTGGTAGAATCCTATCCCAAACATAGTATTGGGAAAGTCTACACTTATGAGTTTTAGTACGCGAAATAGTAAACTCAGACGCTGTTTATTACACTATTTTGTATCATAATGTAATATTTCTTGAAGAAAACGCTGGATTATGATCAAATTATTGTTTCAAACACTAAAAAATGTACGTTTATAAGATAATCAACATAAAATTTTTCTTAGTTGTTCATTTAATTTTAAAATATTAACTTTGGTTAAACTTTTACATACTTGCTGTTTTGAGTTTATTTACATAAAAAATTAATGTCTTTAAAATATCCACTAATTTAGCAACTCAGATAAGTACACTACTTTCATAAACATTTTTAACGTATGTCGAAGGGCTATCTTTTTCCTTTAAATCTCTTTTAATATGCAAGAAAAAAAAATTAATAAAATTATTTGAGCATTAATAATAAATTTATGAAATTCTTCAGGAAAATGCAAAGTAAAACAGAATAGGAACATATTCATTATGAAGCAGTATCATTAATTTACTGAATACAATATTTAAAAATTACTTAAAAAAATATATTTTTATTTTTAACTTAATTGTTACAATAATTCATTACAACATATTTTATATTATTTTTATTTCAGTAAACATTAAGTATGAATGAATATTAAACTTTCTCGCCGAGCGGCATATTTTTGCAGCCACCATATTTGTTAAGGAGATAGATATATACGCACCGAGAATTCTCTAACCATATCTACAAGTCGAGCTTTAAGTCATTAAGAGAGCAATCATAGAAACTCATTAAGTAGAGACATGAAATGCCAGTCATTAGTACAGTTGGTACACCATCTGACCAGACCAGAGATTCTGTAATGGAACAAACTTGTCTTTCTTTGATTAATCATTTGATGTTTTTGAAAAAAAATGTTATTTTGTTTCAATTTAGCTACATGTTTATTTTATTTTTAAACGGAAAAATTAAACAATTGGTAGTTTCTTAGATTGAGTAAAGCTAAGATTGGGTAAAGCTTGTATATAGTGCAATACCTTTTTAAAAATACATTAGTTCTTAATTTCTGTGGTTTTTCACCTATAAATATTTTATATGTGATACCTTGGACTGGCACTAAAGCGTAAATATCATCCCTTCATGTAATAAATTATTTAAGATTCATTGCACTTTATGTTACTGATGCAGTAATACTACTACTACTTTTCCTTACCCGCACCCAACGGTGCATAGGGCACTGCATTGGTACACCAAATGCAGTGTATCTTGATCATTTTTTTACATGAAGGCAAGATGATCAGTCCTACGCTTCAGTACCAGTCCAAGGTATCACACATGAAATATTAATATGAAAATATCATGCAAATAAATATTTCATGTTGACCTTCTACGGGAATCGAACCCGCGACCTCAAACACGGTAGCCAAATGCGCTACCACAACGCTACGAGGCGGACACTACGCTACGATGCAGTAATAAGGTAAGGTAAAATATTAGTACCTACTTGAAGACGTCTTCTAGTTAGTAATTAAGTTCGAATGAGCCTTACACCAATAAAGATTGATTGCCAAAAATGCTTAACAATCTTCTCAACAGATGTCACCAGTGAGAAAATAACTTGTAAAGTGAAACGTGGCAGGATAATTCATACTAATAGAAGTTCCGAAATTTGTCATGTATGGTTATCAGCTGATGGGCGGAATGGGGAATGTTGCAATACATCAAGTGGCCACTTAACCCAGCCAATGACAGGTCATAAGCCCTGTAAACGCCTAGATAATCCACATTCGTTTCCAGAGTTTCTTTGTCTCTGTTGGGATATCAATAATATCTATTAGTACCTAGTTTACTGTACAAGAAATTAATGTCAACATGAAATATTGATTTACATGTGATTTTAATATGAATATTTCATGTATGATACTTTGGACTGGTTCTGAAGCCTAAGACTGATCATCTTACCTTCACGTAATATAAGATACACTGCACTTGGTGTAACGATGCAGTGCACTTGGTGTAAGGGAAAGTAGTAGTAGTAGTAGTATACTATACACAAGGTTTTGGGTTCCAAACCACGGTTAGCAGTATTTTTGTATTAGTTTATGTAGCTTGGATCTGATTATATCTGATGATAGAATAAATAAAGTGATACAATTGAGGGTAGTTTTCATTTGTTAGCAAGACAAACAAAATATTCAGCTGGTGTACGGTGTTTGAAAATAACAATAAATTCGTAGAAGTAGAATTTGTAAGATTAAGATTTCGCTTAAGAGAAAGGGGATATTTTGCTCTCTTTCTTCCCTTAAGTTCATTCTCCTAACAGAGACCAGTCACTTAGACAGAATGACGTTCCTTTATCACTACAAGGGGTTGCTTGTTTACTAGAACCTAAATAGCACTTGGACTTATC
This sequence comes from Micrasema minimum, assembly GCA_022494985.1. NCBI lineage: Eukaryota > Metazoa > Arthropoda > Insecta > Trichoptera > Brachycentridae > Micrasema > Micrasema minimum. The sequence continues at coordinate 10,879 of JAGVSP010006583.1, forward strand.
TTACTTCTCTTCACTTTACTGGACAGTTTTGGTTCTCAATTTAAAGTGATTGGTAGAGTATTTATGTAGATAACAGTAAATTGGAACCACTTTACTCTAAATTGAATGCAATCTGAGATTCAATGAAAAAGACAATTTAAACTGGTTTAATAACTTAAAATTTAACTTTCGTATCTATTTTGCTACTGATAAATAATAGATTAAGATGTAAATTAATGCAAGTTTTGATTATTTAAAAGTGTGACAGTATTTTACTGAAAGCTTTCAAAAATGGGAGTTAAATATTTATTTATTTATTTAGAACGTTTCATGAAAAATCAAATTCATTCTAAATACAATACAATAATAAATCATACATGACAATAGATAGTTATGTTAGTATAATGATATAAAAAAGTATAGAAAGAATAATTAAAAGTTAGAGAGTGCTTTCCTAAGGGAAGACCCACTGTCGTGAAATATGTCGACATCCGAGGTGGGAAGAGCCAAGGATAATATCCATATTCCTTTAGGTACAGATAGCGCAGAAGTTTCTTCTGTACTCTCTCTACCATCAAAGAGTATCGAGCCTCATGTGTCGACCAAATAATCTAACTAAACTCCAACCGACTTCTTACCAAGGAATTATACAATGTCTTCATGACCTGAGTGTTGTGACATTCTATTCTTCCTCGTTGTTTATTGTTACAGATAAATTATATGCGAGTTTATATAATGGTTAGTTAGTAAAATAGTTAAGGTTTAATAGTTAGTACTTTGAATACTCTGACAGTTCAACTTATTATGAAGAACTGCTGCAACTTAATGTAATCTTTCCAAATCGCAAGTTTGAAGGCTGAGAACGTCGCTTTTAAAATACAATATAACTAAAAAAGTCCATCCAATGAGTTCATGGAAATAGTAATTTTCATAAGTATTTTTATAAACTCATAAATATATCTTTTTTTTATGAATTAATTAGATTTTACAACAAAATTGCCTGATCTTCGGCGTTTTTAAGTGACTTTTTAGTTATTCAAATAAATTATTTGATTTCAGCTTCGTTCGAAACTATGTAGAACAGAAGCCGAATTCGGTTTTGGTTTCAGTTTCGGCTAAAAATCTTGTTTTATTTGGTCATTATAAACTTTAGGCTGGGTTGTTCGATCACGAGTAATAGTTAAAAATCAAAAGTAAAAGTATGAATTATCGAATACGAAACTTTTTAGTAAGGAGAAAAGAACAAGTTTTCTAATTTTATACTATAACTTTGTATTTTTTACTTTTACTAACGATCAAACAATCCAGCCTAAGTCAGTTTATTTATGTGTTTACAAACATTTCATCAAACTCAAATATATTTTCAAATATACTTTGATAATACAGGTAAACAAAAACAAGCAAAAATTTAGAAATTCGTTAAACCAGCATGATAAATCGCACTGAAAACATAATACCATAAATCAATCCCGTAGTAACAGCATTCTATAAAGCTTCCAGTTTTATATTTGTCTTGCCCCAGTATGCGGCAGCAATCGGTAAGTTTTCGCGCCTTTTTAGATTAAGTATTTGGGTTAAATACCTAGCGATGCAGAAAGCTCTGGGGTAGGTATATTTCAAAGGTATATTATAATGAAACATTGAAACAAGCTTTTTAGAGTATTCTACATTTATATAACTAAATAAACGTTGAATTCACCGGATTTGTTTCATCAGTAAAACAATAATAATTAAAAGTCTTCAGTAAACATAAAAAATATTGTTAATTTTTTTAATCATTTAGTTTCGACGCCCATAGAGCTTTTAGATTTAAGCAAAGTTACACAGTGCAATATAACCAGGAGCTCAATCACAGATAACTATCGACGTAGTTAAAAACGTGCTAACCACGTGCTAACCCTAACGATTTGACCGATCACAATGAACATACGTTCATACCACGTTCGCCGAGCCGAGCATTGCCGATCAGAGCCGAGCAGAGCCGAGCAGAGCCGAGCAGAGCCGAGCAGAGCCGAGCAGAGCCGAGCAGAGCCGAGCAGAGCCGCCGAGCAGAGCCGAGCAGAGCCGAGCAGAGCAGAGCCGAGCACGCGATATCGCGGCCGAACGTCAAACGTCAAATCAACGCGCATGTCGGATTGATATTATGTCGACTGCTTTTTTCAATATTTGGCTTGCCGAATGCCGGCTAAATGCAATACGGCACTCGAGAAAGATTGAAAGAAGATATGTGCGAATAAGATATATCTCGGGAAATGGCTCGCGACTTGACGCGTTTAATAATCCCGATCGATAACTTTTAACGCGTGTTCCATTGTGATCGCGAAAACGTTAAACATCCATGGGTAGGAAATCGTTATCACGTCGCTTATTACCGAGTCGATAGTGATCTGTGATCGAGCAACAGAAAAGGATAAGCAAAAATATCGGGCATAGAAAATAAAATAGGTAAGTACATCAAAATTAATTCTAAAATAAACTTACTAGGTTTTTAAACAAGAAATATAAATAAAACATAATATATCTAATACCAAAAAAATCGTACATTAATAAACTAGTTATTAACTTAATTGACTAGACTCCATCGACTTTAATATATATATTTGACTTAAATATACTCGATGAGTAGCAAAAATGTCTATATCGCATATTCATTACCAAGGCGATGGAGTCATTAGTTCAGTTCAGTTTTGATTTTAAAAAGCTCAATGTAAGGGGTTTGAAAAATTCATATATACAGGGTGTAACAGAACTCGATGTACAAGCGGAAAACTGGTGAATCTACGTCATATTTGGAGTCGATTTTGTTCCATGACTTTTTGATTTGAGCATTTAAAAAAACCAAAAAAAATTTTTTGTAAAAAAGTCTGTATCCCACATAGTCAATTTAGGGTTTGCTAAGTGAAAGAAACGCTCCGCGCATGCGCTGAGTCGCAAAGTACTTATACGTGTATTAACTGAATCAAGAACACCGCTATCTCCCTTTTTCCTCCATACGAGTCCGAGGCGATGAATGGAGGAGAGAGGGAGACAGCGGTGTCAATAATACTACAAAAATACTTTTACCTACCTTCAAAGTCTTCTGATATTCCGAATGAAAACAATAATTGAAGCTTGCAGCACATTTTTTGTAAATAAATCATCATCATAATAAAAAATAAAAGTCACTTTTTATGCACTACCTAGGTAATTGAAATTAAAGTCACAAATGATTTATGTTATAATACACTTTTACACTACTTAATTCAAATAAGTCACAAAAAACTTACGTTTACGTTACACTACCTTATTTAAATCATCATTACTTGAATCACATTTTTTACTAAATCTTAATACAAAAAAATCTCAAAAATTGTTCTAAGTTTTCGTCATTCACTATTACACATAATTGCTAATTGCATTCGTTTCACGATTGATCCTTGAACATTTCTCATCATATTCCTGTTTATTTTCACTTCATTGAAAGCTTCGATGATGCGTTCTCTTTATGTATCAACATCGGACAATACGTTTTATAAACCTTTTGTTTTATGTAACTCATTTTTAGGCATACACAGAAAGAATAAACGACACTGTCAAATTAATTCGGAAGAAATGAACAAAAAATTATCAAACTGATTATACTGAAATTAATACTTCGTACATAAACAATCGTCATAGAATAATTATCGCGAACCCTCGTGACAAAACGCAACACTTCCGCGATCCAGAACAGAGACAACAAACTGAAACTGACCACCTGCCTAAATCGTGCGTTTATTATTGTTATTACATCCTGTTTCCTACTACCCGGCGGCGCGTGACCTTAGCACATAACTTTTTCGCGCGTTCGTTTTTCAAAATTTAAAAGCGATCGTGCGTATGATCCATAGGGATGCGTGGCGCTTATGCTCTTTGTATCTTTAAAATTAAAAAAAACTCATGCGGAGTGCGTACCCATATGCGTACTAGGCAATGCGTAGTGAGAAGTGGTGAGATCTAGGTAAACGTACTACCATCCATTTTTCTAAGAAATACCGACGAATAAAATTAATTATTCTGTTATTTAAATGTAGAGAAATTTTCGTTGGTTTCTGATATCCATAAACTTGGTTAACATCAACTAGTTACCTACATAAATAATATTTATTTATTTATCCAGTAATACCTACTTAATGGTTTTAAAGTGTTTTTATTTTTATAAAATTGTTTGGGTTTTTTTTTGCTAGCGTTTTTCTGATATACCAAAGATTTAGATTTCGGGGCTACTTTTAAATGAATATGCGTAAAGTACAAGTTGTGGTGGTGCGGGATTCAAATCCAAGGATTCCAATATGGGGTAAGCGACTCTACACTAGACCACAACCGGTTATAAAAATAATTTGTCATCTGTCCACCTAGTAGTGTACGTAGTGGTTGACATGTTGCGCTACCATGGATGAGGTCGTGGGTTTTATTTCCGTCGGGATCAATAATATGGGATATTAATTTATGTAATTTTTCTATTTCATGTAATGTGATACCTAGGACTGGCTTTGAAGCGTAAGACTTATCATATTGACTTCATTAATAAATTATCAAGAACCAATGTAAAAGTCCAATACACCATTAAGTGCGGACTACGGGTAGAAAGCAGCGATGCAACGAATAAGAATATTATTTGTATTCGCCGAATACAATTAAATTACTTATTATTCGTATCCCCTGAACACCTTCATAAAAAATTGCATAAAAACAAATATTCGTTTGAGTTGGGCGAATATTACGAAAATGGCTTAAATGCTGGTGGTACTGCCTGTTGTTTGGCTGTGCAAAAACTTCGCGCGAAGATCGAGCGTTAGCGGTCATTGACCTTGGTAAACAAACCCTAAAATGGCCGAAAGAAAAAAATATCAGAATTACAATTAAATTCATTTTGACGCTAGTTTCGTTATTTTGATAGTTTTATTAACTCCAGAAGGTGATTATTCATGATATTCTGAGAAAAAAATCTTAATAAAGTTTTTAAAAACTCAATTCTAATTTCTTAAAAAAATGAATAAAAATATGAATAAAAATTCACGCGTGTAATACCGTCCATTTTTGAACTGGCTAACACCCACGTGACCTGCACCAATTTCAGATATGAAATTCGAATTTAGAATGTTCGTTCGGTGACCAGAGCGGACCCCCACTCTCCCCGCCCACCGCCACCCCGCCACCGCTAGCATTTCAAACAGAAGCCAGTATTACATAGTCGCTTTTTATTAATTATTTTTATTTAAAATTAATTATTAAAAATGCCGGATCAAAAAACTTTACAATGATTTTTTTTCTCAGAAAACCATGAACAATCACCCTCCGGAGTTTCGCGGTCTCATCGTGGGACACGGTGTATATATCGTTTTTTTCCGTACTGTTTTTTGTATGATTATCAAAGAAATTATATTTATAAAATGTTTTGTTTTTTTTTTAAAATGAATGTTTGAAAAGTAATAAAAAAGCACTTTTAAATTAAAATCCTGCGTAATTTGTGTTTCCGTAATTTCCGTAAGTATTAAATAAATTGACGTGTAAAACATTAATATAATTTTCGCCCTTTATTTTTTTTGATAAATACCTCACATTTGTTCCCTTACAAAACACGTACTGAAGCCCTTACCAACCAACCTGTTGATTTGAAATATTTCTTCTTACGCCAGACTTATGATGGAAACACGGTAAGAAATGTTTCAAAAATATCTCGACTTTTCCCGGGTGATTTTTTCAGGAAATCATCTGTTGCTTTTCAATTACTAATACTGAAACTTCCTGAAACTTGAGTGGGGTGTAACTGAATACAAATTAACATTCAAAAATAACTTTGTTTGATAGATTTATTTTACAAAGTTTGTCTAAATATTTTGCGAAACTTCCAAACTGTTATTACATATTTTTTAATTGGATATTCCTTTTATAATAAACACTGTAAATGGAATTCTCCTCCTCTTTCTAGTGCATAAGGCACTGCAAACGTATACTAATTGCAGACTTATTTTCTTACCTTACGAAAATTCATTCCAACTAGTGCAATTTGAACTGCATTGATAAACTTGAGTGCAGTTTATCTTGATCAATTATTTACATGGAGGCAAGATGATCAGTACTACACTTATTATGATTATTTGTTGGAAGAACTTTAAGTAAAAACTACAATTTTTTATCCAATTCAACAAAAAATTGAATCTGGGACCTAAGTAAATTAGACCTACCTGCTTGCAACTACAGATGGAGAGGTATCGAATTTATTTTCGTCGTGAAATCAAAATAATGACACATGACTGTCCAATTTGTTCACTACTACACCGCAACGCGAATCTGACATATTCTACTTAGAGTACGTAGCTGCTCGTTATTTCATTAATCATTTAATGTCTGTTTAATTCTTGTTCACCTTATGGTGCAGTGAATAGTGCGTTGGACTACCGTGCATGAAGTCGCGAGTTCGATTTTTCACATGGTCAAAATGCATTATTAAATTGTTTCAATACACATTACAATATTGCATATGTGATACCTTGGACTGGCGATGAAACGAAAACCTTCATGTAATAAGTGATCAAAGTAAACTTTATTCGATGAACCAATGCAGTGTCCTTTGCGCCATTTGATGCAAATAAGGAAAGGAGTAGTAGTAGTCCTTTATTGTACATCCCTTCTTGTCTACATTACACAATTTCCCACCGTAGTTACCCCTCGGAGTATTGCTAAGTTTCTTGTGAAATATGAGAAAATTACCACTGGACTAATAACCACATTGTTTTTAATTGTTGTTGGGTTGTTAATTTAAAAAAAATATAATATATAACCACACGATTTTCTTTGTAAGATACTAAAATTTTTAATCAGAAATTATTAACAATTTTTTTAGCTTATTTTGTTAAATACGTTTTTCAATTTTGTTATGCTGAGACGTCATTTGCAATAAATTGATACAAACCATGACTTATACAATAATATAATAAAAGTTGTTACAAGTTAGCAAGAAACGCTGTATCAGATATTCATATAAAGGCATTTAGTTTGATTCAATTTAAAATTGTAACTACATATTCATATATTTCTCACGTTTGCGATTCGATAAAGTTTAAAAAATATCTGACTTGATGAACGTATATTATGATCCAAAGAATAAAAATCTAATAAAAATTGCCTTTTAAATAGCTGCACGTGTCTCGAGGTACTTTTTAAGTCTTTCGACTTATCGTAAATAAAATAAAGAGTCCAATTTTATTTTTCGTTTCACATAATCCGATACGTTCCAACATAAAGATGAAATGCTCGAGGCACTGAAAAATATTCCTCTAAAAGAAAATATTTTTCTCTTACTCAAGACAAAATACAAAAGTGAGCAACGTATTTTTTGTATTTTTCTTTGAAATCGTGGAATATTGAAACTTGATCTTTTAAAGCAGAAAACGCATTTTGTATTTTCCAAACGTAAACGATTTTGAAAAATGCAGGAGAGGATAGAGTTTTATTTTTATTTTTATTCTGATGTTTGCAAATGATTTTATATTTTACTGAATCATGGAAAACATTTTGAGCCATTAATTAAATTGTATTACGTAACTTCTAAAGTAAGGTCTACCTCCCGCATCTTTGACGTAAACTTCCGACGGGTTGTCAACAGTGGAACTGGCGGACGATCACTTAGTGATTGGAGGCAGTTGGTGGAATCCATAGGCTCCACATAGGGAGCGGATATGGTATGATGATGATTATGAAAAATATTTCGAAGCGAATAAAACATATTGTCAGCTTAACGTTAACAGGGCTTATGACCTGTCATTGGCTGAGTTAAGTGGCCACTTGTTGTATTACAACATTCAACATTTCGCCTAGTATTCGATATAGATATCTGCCAATTATCGGAACTTGTGTATTATATTTATATGGTAAAAATGGCGTGACTTTGTACATGCGAAAATTCTCTGTCATCCATTGAAAAAATTGCATTTAAGCAGAAACCTTTATGATTGTAAATGAGATTCTTACCGAATTGTATCATCTACTAGGAAACGCCTAAGACGACGCTTCAATTTGTTATGCTTATAACATTTAACAACTATTTGTACGAACAACAACATGTTTAATGTGTCCAAATACTTGTAGACAAACTTCTCATCTCTGTTGAGATGTCAACTGTAATTCAGTTTTTTCTCAGTTTGATTCTCACCTTACTTCACCAAGGTTTCCACTTCTGAACACAATCTTATAAAATGATACATATGTTGCTTTTTAAGTACTTATTTTTTTTTTTTAATTGTTTTTACGCCCATAGGGCTTTTACATGGACATTTTAAAATGATAACACAGTAGGTAGCTATTCATTACCGCCAGAGATGGCAGCCAGACACTGTTCCCTAAAATGCACTAGATTTGTGTTGTAAACATCAATATTGTTAGTGTACTTATTAGCCAGTGCGTGCATTCTACGTATCGGTGAGTTAGCACTGTAGTTGGTCGATGATTGGCTACAGTAAAATAGTGCATTACTACGGGTAACTCGACCAAGCACTCGTATACTAATTAAATTTGTTGGTTGACAACAATCAAACACACAGATTTTAATATTTTGAACAGAAAGAGCAAATCATTTAATATTCTTCATTTTTCTAGTAAATGATTTTTTATTAGTATTACGCTATGACGACCACCTAATTAAGTTAATAAAATATATATTAACCTCAGAATCCCTAGAAATTATACATGTTCTACTCGTACTGCAAAAAATTTAAACCAAATTGAAATGGTTTTATTGAAAACGATAATAGGTTTGTTCCCGATAGCATGAATATCCTTGAAAAAGTTATAAAATATTTAAAGTATATTTTTACAAATCCAACGATATAAAACACAATGATCAAAAATGTTGTTTTCATTTATAAATTTATGCTTTAAAAACACGAAATTACGAGTGACTTTTAACGCCCGTTATTGGCTAATGACGTCATACCCGTCCATTATAAAAGGCGGGAAATTCATTACGAAGTGAGCGCTCATATTGATGTGACGTCACACCGCATGCGCGCCAAATGGAGGATTTTTCGAGCGATTTGAAAAAGCGCTATTTCAAACTGCGCTAGAAAATTCATATGACATCGTAAAAATTAAAAAAAAAATCCCTTGATATTGTTATTTTTCTATCAATTTTTTTAAATAAAAAAAAAGAAAATCGGAAAAAACCCAATTATAAATTGAAATAGGCGCATATATCAAAAGACTGCATAGATAACTTTTTATATTAACCCATTTAGACCTGAAACTATTTTTGTCACAATTTTATGAAATTTTTGTTTTTAATAGAATTAAGGACATTAGTAAATCACCTAAAAAATACGTAAAAAAAATTTTTGTGTAAGGGTTGCCAGAAATCACCCGACCCGTATGTGGGACAGTAGGCTTATACATATGCAAAAAGTCCAAGTATGGCAATTTATCTTTTTCTTTCTTTAGTATTATAAAACAATAAACTAATATGATAACATGCTTGTTATATCAGAACACATTTTTAATTATGATAAAATAACTCAAGTTTTTAATATCATCATCATCAACATCATTAATTTTTAGTATGGTAAGGTAAATAATATTTAACGTGCAGACCAACATTGCATTTTGTGCATTTGGCTGGGCATTTTTTTCGGCATTAGCCACATCTTGTTTTGTTGCTTTGTTTCACGATAAAATGGTCTTTGTTGTTATCATATACTATATCTTGATTCGCCCATTCGTGATGATAGCCTGCTGGGTCCTGGTTTGAAATGAATATTTCTTTATTGCGATCCGTCTTCAAAGCGTCAATAAACCTATTGAACTTCCATTATGCCTTGAAAGCAACCATGGATTTTGAACTGCCATATATCAAAGCAGTGTATAATCAGAGGCATGTACCATTATTTGTCACGGATGCTAATCCAACAGGAAGGATCTGGTCTGAACGATCCACTCGTCCCATTTTTTGGATCATATTGATGGATCAAATGTGCTTGCGATACGGTGATTGTTTTTGTGTTTGTGAAGTTGTTGCGAATATTGTTCTATTTTATGGATATGATTAACTCGCATGAGACTCGCAGTTACTCGAATATGTCCGTTACTCAATTCATTTACCAGTGGTAAACCCGTAAAAAAAAGGAAAAAAAGGACATTTTCTCCCATTCCAATATCGAAAAGTTTGTCAGTATAGGTAAGAACAATATTGGTACCAAGACTTAAATTAGATTATTCGATATTCAGGATTGTGCTGGGACCCTAGTATGGTTCAAACCACATTATATAACCATCTAATGTTGTTCCCCACCCAAAGTTTGTACCCATAACTTTAGCTCAGCTTCAGTCTAAGGACTATGCTAAGGCATACTTGGTGGCAAATGATTCATTTCCAAATTATCTTCATCTCCTGTTTTCATCTTCTGTCACATCATCCTTGGCATTATCAGGTAGAAGTAAGAAAATATCACTTTCTGTCATTGTATTGTTTCAAATTTTCCTCTTCCAAAAGAGATACAATACCATTCAACGTCAAAAACCCGCCGAAATAACGAAAAATACTGCATATTTATAAAAATCACAATTTTGTATTGTGTATAGTCCTACTGTCCCACATAGGGGTCACTATAATTCAACGGAAAAAAAATGCACCACTAATATTAAAATCATTGATAATATTGAACTAGAATGCTAAGTGGAAGCCTTATAAATGATCTTAATTTAAAAAAAATAAAAAATAAATGAAAAAAACACGAGAATTACCTCCTCCATGACATCATGGAAAAAATAAAAAATTAACACTGATTTAAACTGCGTTTATATTCACCCTCTGACAAATTTCAGAAAACTGATATCGTTTATATAAATCATTATACCTTCCTTTTGGACATTAAGATAAATTTGTAACATTATACTTATTGGGTTCTTTCAGCACATTTTTTTATAACACACTGTCCCATATGTGGGACGGTAGGTCTAAATGGGTTAAAAATAAAAAACAAAACGGAATAGAAAATGTTAACTATTTTTGTTAATAACAACTTTAACGCTGCGCTGGAGTAAAGTATTGCTTTTTTCAATTTATACTAACGTGTCATTTCTACGTAATAAAGTTATGGTGAAATACTTGAATCAGAAGTAAAATGCGCTGTCTAAAGCTCTTCCCATAACAGCGCGCAACTTTCGTCCCGAGTGGAGGCTGCATGGCGCGTGGACCGCGGGGGAGCGTCGCGGCGCCGATCTCATCAGTTACAGTTGGGCGTCGCCCCGCGCCCGACGCCTCGACGTGCACCTCGCGACCCCCGCCCCTAACCGAAACGTCAGCCTTCACCCTCGTAATAAAAATTAAATTAATGAATCCTAAACTTTATTTTTAAATTATATTTCATAGATAGTGTTGGTTTTTGGAATTTTCGAAGCTAGTTGAGTTTAGTTTTGTGGTTTTTATTCGTGTTTTGGAGGTTTTGGGATTGTTTTTTGGTGGCGATGCTGGAAGGGTGTTGGAAGGTCGTACAACCCCTTATCAGCGAGTGTTGTGAAGAATGTTGCGGGTGGTAGGATTTGTGATAACCAACACGTGTTGGGAATATGAGTGAGAACCAAATTATATTTTTGTTTGAGTTTCAATTAACTTTATTAACACTATCGGATTTATTTTGAAATAGATTATCATTAAATTAATTATTGTAGGATTTGAAATTTAACGTCCCTGCTTGTAAATAAAGCGTTTCATTTTCCAAAAAAAACACTTTAAAAACATGTCATTTAGATAACGCTGTGCATAGTTAATTAAAAGATATAATTGTCAGTAAAACGTTATTTTCATTTTATTTACAAACAAATTATTTAAAAAATAATAAATTATTTAACCTAATTTGTTTTTCTAGTTTTCGATTTCAGATGAGATCACAAAAATCAAAAGTGATTTTCCTCAAGCCTGGGGGTGTTAGTGATGTTATTCCCATCTGTTATTAGGCTTCATGGCCTGTTGAGAAAGTCAAAATAAATAATCAAGCGATAAAGATTTAAAAATATTTACGGCAATACATAATCTAATAAAAAAAAACACTTTTCGATTTTTTTCTTATTAGAATTGTATCCCTAATTATAAATTTTCCAATGCTGTCATATGGCTTGTGTGCCATTATATCGTTAGTTCTTAATGTGCCACGAAGACAAATCCCTCGTTCCATATCCAATTAGGTATGTGAGGGCATATGGATACCATAGACAGCCTTCAATCTTAGTAGACCTAGCGGTCTTGAAAGATTTTAAGTTTCTTAATGAGACTTATTAACGTACCGTTATTTTAACGTAACGTACGGGGTAAACTTCTAACAGATCGAAATTCATACATTTATTACTGTAAATTGGCATCCGTATAATTTATTATGTACAATGTGGAGCATGTGGATTCTATTCACTACCAACATGCTAAGTGATCGGCCGCTAGTTCCCGTACATATTCAAGTCAAGGTCCTTGCTCCATAACACTGACGTAAAATGAATACACTGCTTTTTCAGATCAGAAATAATCATCAAATAAATATATGGGATTGTGTTTACGGGCAACAGAAGTTATAAATATTATAAAAACAAATTATGTAAAAGGGACCTCTCTTGAGAATACCATAGCTAAATAGGCAATTTAGGT
>JAGVSP010006587.1:0-14882 GCA_022494985.1 Micrasema minimum
ACATTTAAAAAAAGTATATTTCAGTGTCAACACAAATAGACCCATGCAGTTTTCTCTTCAAGCGAAGCTTCTCCAGAAGCGAATCTTTTACTTTTTGTTACAAAAATTTTGCAAATTTGTTAAATAAAAAAAAAAAATATTGATCCCTTTTATGCATAGGTTCGGAATAAATCTATTGTATATTATTATTAATCATTGCTTCATTTTCAGATGAATCATCTAAAAATTGATATTTATCATAGTTTGATTTGCTTTTGCATTTCGAATACCCATAATTAAATATTAAAAATTGTTTTTCTATTTAAGTGTATAAATATTGTATTTCTATGTTGTTGAATTAGTCTACTTTTACTTTGACATTCTCGTATTATTTAATATAAGAATCGTGCCTATAAATACAATGAATACCTAATGATTTTATTCCAATTTACCATTCATTTCCTATTATTTCCTACAACAAAACATTCGTATTCGGTAAGCTATCGATTTCGTTAGAGTCAATAACATTTATGTAGAATAAATACATATTAAATGAAAGCTTTTATTGCATAAAGCTAGTTGTCAGTTCAATTGAAATATAATTTAGTAAACAACTCATTATCAATTCATTTTTATGCATCTATACATATAATATTATAATTTTTATTCTTATACCCTTATGAATCCTGTCCGCCTCGTAGCATAGTGGTGGCGCATTTGGCTACCGTGCATGAGGTCGCGGGTTCGATAAACATGAAATATTTATTTACATGTGATTTTCATATTAATATTTCATGTGTGATACCTTGGACGGCACTGAAGCGTAAGACTGATCATGCTCCCTTCATGTAATAAAAATGATCAAGATACACTGCACTTGGTGTAACAATGCAGTGCCCTATGCACCATTAGGTGCGGATAAGGGAAAGGCAGTAGTAGTAATATATAATATAAGTATAATATATATCATGTTGTATAATTCTCTTATTCTCTTATTGTAAACTGTTATAAAATGTATTATGTGCTTTTTTTTATAAATAAAGCTATTTAAAAAAAAAAATATTAAAAAAAATATGAATCCTTAGAAATGAATTTTTCTTGAAATATGATTTCGATTTGTCTATTATCTGTAGAGATCAACAAAAAATGATGAAATCGTCAAATGATATTTAGGTACGAGTTTTTATTGGCATGAGTCGAGATTTTTGTTTTGAATATTTACTCTCCTCTCTATAAACGTACATAATATTTTGCGAGTTTAATATAAGGTTATTTACTCTATAAGAGCAATATTTTTATTGCGTAAAGCTTAACTCGCACGATTGAATAAGCAAGCAAAGGGTTTTATAACGCCAAAAGTCACAAAATAGGATTGTTAAAGCATCTACGAAAGAGATCGAGGGAAGTATACGAATAAGAAAAGTTTACGACGAATTCAGCAATACGGTCCCTTTACTTCATATCCTACCATTTTATGGAAGAAGCCTTAGAGATTTGATTTCTTTCAGTCAAATATTATACGTACACAACAAATCAAATGTCATAAAAAGGGATTATTTATATCTCTCTTCTCGAAGAGATATTATCCAAAAAGTCACCCTCTTTTGGAGATGTGGTGTAGATTTGCTGATTTGATGAGCACAGATTTCGATTAAGCGTCGGATTTAAAGACGAAATGTAATTTATTATTTACCATTGGGACATCAATAATAACCGCCTATGATCCAGGGCATTTTGTGATTGGAAAGGGAATGTGGCCCTTAAACAGACATACGGAAGCAATATCTTATTATATAGGGGTAAAACCATCATATACCCGTAGATCCCTCAAATAAATTTTGCACACTTTTTATTAGGGGTTAATTATGTATTCAAAATTTTTTGACGTGTATGAATAATTGTATGCGTAAAATCATAAAGAGTTATGTTTAACGATATAATTTTTAGAAAGAATTTAAGAACGTGTTTATTAAATTAGAAAATAACAAATAAATACTATAGAATTCATTAATGAACAAAACATTGTGATTTTTTATTGAAATTTCTCCGTGGAAGGTTATCGCAATTTTAATTAAATTTAAAAACTTGTTGACACTTTAACCCACTAAATAACCGAAGTATTTTTTCTAGTCTGTTTTTTTTTTATTATGTAACCTTTCTTTCCTCAGTAATTTGGTTTCCGGTCTGTTGAGGGGGTTGAAATAATAATGCTAATATTAAATAAAGGTTTTCTGCTGAAACATCAATAACAACATAAAGAGTCACAATCGGCAGAACAACGTAAGCGACGTTTTTGGTGAATTGTGTTTTTTCATGGAAAAATGTTCCTTATTGCACCTTACACGAGAGGTAAAAATATTATAGCTCTATAGAACTCACCTGACACATTTCAGTGTGTAGCTTTTAGGGTTTGAGCTAGTTTTCTTACCAAGTTAATCCAAATAACGTAACCGACTTAATATGCTAGCAGCAAAACAACATAACCGACGCAATTAGACATTCCATTAAAAAAAAACAACATTAATCCCATTTTACGAATAGTTAAAAAGAGATAATATGAAATATAATTATTAGATTGCATGTTGGTGTAGTGTTGTTGTCCTGACGAAGAGACGGGTTACGTCTCGAAACCGTTAGACAGAAAAGTCGGTGAGTTATATACAAATTTTTATTATCATAAAATTGAAATATAATTTTTAAAATGACCTCCTGCACAATTGACTATTTGTCGCTTACGTTATTCGGTCGATTATGGTTCGATATTTTGTTTACATAATTAAGTTCCCTTATTTTTCTCGTGTACAATGACCCGTATTGCATAGCTGCAGAGGATAATTAGAGAGAAGACTAGGACACTCATTAGCGATATTGTTGGAGCTTGTATCTAGTGGTTTTCAGATCTCCAGAGGCGCCATGCTTGGAATCATGTGACGTATGAGTGTTGTCACCGATCGATTCACCGACACTTCAAAAAATATAGTCTGGTCGGAATGTTTACACCTTCTTAAGTTAAAACTTCCTCTACATTACATCCATTTTGTTTCTTCTTCTTTCTCCACGTTCGCTCCTATGTGAAGCATGTTTACATCAGTGGCAGTCGGTGACTTTTTGTAGAAGGGATGCTGGACATCAAATGTTTATACTCGTACTTACTACGTACTAGATATCAAATATGAACATCTAGACGCTAGCCCACGAACAAAATACAAAATTATTAGGTACCTAATTATTAGGTACCGTCTAAAATTATCTCCATAAATCCATTAAGCTACATAACTCAATAATTACAGATACAAAATATCTTAAATGTGTTATTCGTATAAACGAAAAATAAACGCATAAAAAAATCATGACATACCTGAGTTTTTGTTCACTTAAACTTCGGGTCGATTCGACGCTCCTTCTTCATGAAGTCGTCGATGAAACGGTCGTAAACCGTAGTTTTCTCTCTTTTAAGGTTAGCAGTACCTAGTGTTTTCTCAATAGAGATGATTGCAAGGGATGAAAGTCGGTCTTTTTTGTAAAAAAATCACATTAAGTTTGCTGTAGAAATATCAAGATATTTTAATTGCAGTATTGCTGTTTACGGATAGAAGTCCAAATCTTTTTACTCTAAAATGCAAGGGATGCGGAGCATCCACAGTATGTATGGACGGAACGCACCTGGTGTACATCACTAGATTCCTCCAGGAGACCTTATCGACAGCCAGCTCTCTCGCCTTCTCCCATACCAGGCCCGAACCCATGGAGTACATCCAGAAGATGCTCATCGACGGTCTGCTAGGACGCATCCTGCAGGCGCGAGGCGTAGAGAAGAGGCATCTCGGGTTGAGGCTCTTCCGAGGCATCTGGAGTACATACCCAAGTCAGGTTCACCGCCGTGACTTCACGACTCCAGCTTTTGGAGGTTGCTGCGTCCGTTTCTTGCAAACTTCAACGTTAATCCACCATTTAAGTATTAAAATAAAAACAATTACCAATAGAAAATAAAACAACATTTTTTGCAAATTAAGGTTTCTACTAGTAAGTGCAACACGCTGTTTTATCACAGCCACAGTTTCAAAAGGCACTATTTACCATAGATCTTAGAGGCGTTAAAATAACCTATAATATTAATATACTTGTTTAATAGGTGCGCGTAGATTTTCACGGTCGTTGTTGATTCTATTTGCTTTGTTTTTTGGGATTATCCGTGTTGTGTTTTTTTCTGAAACGTCGGAGAAGACAAAAAACACAACACGAATAATCCCCAAAAATAAAGCAAATAGAATTCAAGTACTTGTTATTGCTTTTACTAGGTAGATCTCCAACCAATCAGAGTTACAGTAACAAGTTTTCACAACGGTTACTATAGGGACATAGCATTGTACCTTTTCATGTTTTTTATGCTTATTTTTATCAAAGCGTATAATTCCAGTTGCTTGCAAAATAATTTTGTTTCGATTTTTTGACTAAAGAGCATTGTCATTTTTTAATTGGCAATAATGTAAATAAAAAAAATCTTCTAAAAACAGCTTGTCTTATAATTTGTCTTGTAAAGTACATAATATATCGAAGTGGATTTTGGGTCATTAGTCATTAGTTATAGTCATCAAGTATAGGTTTATTAAAATAACTATATATAATATATATGCTTGATATCTAGTGAGATCAAAATGTTTCAACGAAATTTTATGACTGAATATTTCGTGAGTATACTGGCAAAAAACGCTAACTCGAAAATATGCTGTTTGGATTTAATGATGCAGTATTGTTAAGTTTTTAAAGCTCTACAATCGGCAGAAACACAAATTTTGGAAAACTTATAAAGCGCTTTTTTTCTGAAGTACCTAACCTAAAATCATATTTCTTTCTTTCTCTAAAATAAAAAGGAAATACTGCTATTAACAATAAAAGTTTTCCAAATATGAAAATTAATTACATGTTTGAAAAAAATGAGAAATAATTAAAGTTTCAACTCATACTGCAATAGCATAAAATAAATAAAATAGAATAAAAAAAAAAAATGAATAGAATAAAAAAAAAAAAAAAAAATTGGAAAAAAAACTTAAATGCTTGATTTCTCAAAACAGGTATATTAGAGTTAACGTTTTTTGCCAGTATACCCACGATTTATTTGAATGTGATTTTCAGAAAATATATGTCATACCCATGTGATACATTTGAAAGCATTGAAGCGTAATACTGATCATCTTGCTCTCATGATCAAGATGCACTGCACTTGATGGATCAATGCAGTGCCATATGCAGCATTGGGTGCGATAAGGGATAGTAGTAGCAGTTATGTATGATTATTTTTAACTGTTTTGTTCAAGTCGTGGGACTCCAGCATAAGTCCCCAGGGTTCTGGCATGCCACGGCGACCTAGGGGGCGCCACGCCCACTAAATATTATAATGGGCTCTCATTTCGGACTTTTCATCAATCAAACCCCGAACTGGCCCCACGTACCTTCGGGGGTAATTTGTCAACTAATGAACGGGACCTAATGTAATTGGGGAAAACTAAACAATTAGCCGCTAATTCCGGGTAAATTTAATTCCATTTTACACGTAATCAAATTAAAGTGGATTGTTGACATGGTAAGATGTACACAACCAAAAATGAAGTATTTAAAAAAAATATTATCTTTTTTTATTCATTTACAAGGTCGTATTTTAATATTAATACAATACACAGTCACAGGCTTCATTACATTTTCGGTTTTTAGGCTTCGTTTAGGTGGAGAATATTATTTAGATTTTATATCGATAGGTAACTGCCAAATCATCGTAACTAACTTTTTAGTCTCAATTCAGAAAAATTAAATTATAGCATAAAATAGGTAAAGTTCATCTTTGTTTACAATTCCGGATACGTTTATTAGAAAAATCAAAAAATGTTTAGTTGTGGGTAAATCTACAAAATGTTGGTTAAGATAATTTGGCGATCATCTATTTAAATTATAGGTATATTTATGTGTTTTTAAAATTTACTAACAAAACGTAAGATAAATTGGGGTAACTTAACAACTTGCCGTGCAGCTGTCAAAATTTCAAAACATTTTTTTTCTCTCTGGTTTGTAGAGTAAAGCGTTAAGCTGTGATTGGTTGATACGCGTTGGGTTACGCCTTCATTATGTATTGTCAAATTTCGCTTTTCAAAAATCTATTTGATTTTTTAAATTATTTTATTTAACCTAACCCTATCATTAACCTACTGTATAAATTCCATAACCTATTATAAAGGATATTGCTTTTAAATAGCCATTTTTTGATTTAATTTATTTTATAAAACCCAACCTATCTAAACCTACTGTATAAATTTCATAACCTATTACCTATTATCCATGGATTTAGCAATAGACTAGTCCTCATAAAAAGCACGGCAAGTTGTTAAGTTACACCGATAAATTTGCTTTTGAATGAATAAGAAGATGTAAGTGTGAATATTGTTAAAACATGGTGTAATAAAACTTTAGTACAACCCGAAAACTGGTGAATCTACATCATATTTGGAGTCGAATGTGTAATACGACTTTTTAATCTGAGCTTTAAAATGAACTATTTTTTTTCTTCTCATAAGAGCTTTCATAAGTAGGTACCTACCGCAGATTAAGTAAAATTGCGTGAATTCTTGTTGAAAAAACGATTTTTTATTCTATTTTTTAGTATTAATATTTGACTAAATACTGATATTTGAAAACAATTTGCAGAAACTTATCGTAGGTACTTAATTTCCTTAAAAACTATGGGTCAAATAAAAATAAAAAAAATTCTACAAAATCGACTCCAAATATGATGTAGATTCACTGGTTTCCCGCTTATACATCGAGTTTTGTTACATGGTGTATGGGTAATAATATGAAAAAATATATACATATTGGACTACATTAAACAGATTATAATGTACGGTTTTTTAAGAATAAAAATTACATACATATTAGGAATTGATCGTAAAATTAAAAACGATCTATAATACACTAGGATTGGTACACCAATGTGCGCCCTATTCATCATCAGGTGCAGATAAGGATAAGAATTTAAAAAAATCATTAACTGTCGTTTATTTTTAAAAAAAAACAATATTATGTCGAAAAACCGTTGTAAAATTTTCATAAAGCTTATAAAATAAACCTACAATTTCCGCACACGCGAAAAGATAAAAATAATTACCAATATTAAAACAGAATTGTCATGCAGGATAGAAGCCTGCATTTGTTTTTTTTTCTGTTTTACGAGCATGGTCAAAAAAGATCAATCAAGGATAATCACATGGGTACCATTAGCATGACATGCAACGCGTTACAATGTCATTTAAGGAGATTAATTATTGCCCTTACGTCATTTGTATTATGCTACCACGCACTATAAACAAAAAAAAAAAAAAACACCTGGTATATTAAGTAATTCTAAAAAGTAAGTTAATTATAAGATTTAATTATGTGAATATAATATCAATTGCACCGTGAATATTAAACATTGGAATCGCAAAAACATTGTTTTATTGCGGTACTGTTTCATTAAATTAGATTTTTTTAAATGTAATATTTCGACATAAGAGAGATGTAAAAAACATGTTTCTTGAACAGAAATGTGGCGGTCGGTGTTAGCAGTAATCACAGTTCATTGCGTAAGACTGATCATCTTGCTCTCGTGTAATAAATTATCACAATATACTGCTTTTGAATTTCTCTGTGCATCAAAGCGAAAGCAAATAGTATTAGTAATAATAAGTTTAATAAAATTATTAATTATTTTTGTATTAATAATTTTTGTAACGTTGCATCATTCCAGACAGCCGATGACAGTAGATACCAAGAGTTGCTTCGTCCGTTCCCTCACCTTTTTGTTCTTCTAAGTCTAACCACCGCACACCTCATATTCTTCTAAGATACCTATTCTTAAAATTCAGAGGTCTGCTACTTTGGGCCGTAGTAAGTTCTTTAGAGAAGGACAAAAATCAAAATAATATAAACCGTAATTCGGGTAAAAAATATTTCGCCAACAATCATACTTTTTATAAATCATATTCAGCCATTGGCGTTTTTGATAAACAACTCCTGAAAATGGCTTTTCCTGAAGCAATTAACAATATTTACGTCCTAATAAATTATTGGGAACAATACGTACGAAAGTCCTTCTTAATATTTTGTAATGAATGGGAATGATTCTCCCTACATTTCGGCTTACTAGAACTAAATAAATAATATTAGCTGTCATATGTATAATATTGTATAAGTAATAAGTTTACTCAATAATACAGTACATGAGTTGTACAATTAATTTTATTTAAAGACTTGGGTCTTAAATACATGAAATAATAATAAATTATTACCTGTAGCTTTTGGTCTTATAATTTCCAACTCAAAACATAGAGGCACATAATTAATTTTGGTTTGGAACAAGTTGCCCCAGTAAATCCTTGATTACTATTCCTATATTTCTTCCATACCGTCCTCTATCCAAAATACTAAATTATCTATGGCACTTCGCGGGTAGTCTAAAAATTACAACAATAACGCAACCGCTTCCAAAACCCGCCCGCAAATTCTCAACTCGCTTGTCTAAACGCATCTTATAACCGCATTCTCATAAAATCAACTTTGAACTCTTTAAAACTCTCATCCATTGTGTACTTGTGTCTGTATTGAAATCTTGTGATCATTTTTGTGTTTTGTGGCGTTATTTTGACGTGAAGTGCAGGACAGAAGATTTTCTCCTATTTCCAGTCTGCATAATACCAAGGTAGGGGCAATTTTCTACTGAATTGACTGGTGTAGGTCTCCTGGTATATCCTGGGAGCTGAATCTTTCGTTCGACCTTCTTTCTCCACCTTATTCGTACTTAAAATTTTAGCACGCATACGGCTCTCTCATTTTCAAGAATAATCGTCAAAAAACGCGCTTCAGCTGCACCAAATATATTACTTAATACCATGGTTCTTAAATGTTCATTTTTTTTTTTATAGAGAACTCATAAAATTAAAGGAATGCTTTCAATGGTGTGTAGAGTACTCCAAGTGCTGTATACCTTGATCATTTAATTACACCGGATGAACAGTTTTACTCTAAAAACTTACAAACATTGATTTCCTCGTTTTTATTTCTCTCATTATGACGGAATTGGCATAATGAGTGTAAATAATTGATGTTAATGTCTGAAAATGGCCTTACTTGACAAAATTGACACGCAATATTTTACCGTAAATCGGTAATCTAAAAACACACAGCAAAGCAATAAAGTTAGCATTATGAATATAAATACAAAATTAAAAAAACCTAGTTTTAAAATTTCTGCGATTTTTTAAAAACATATAACAAAAAAAATATATAAAAGCCTTTTTTTTCACTTCTGTTATTTTTATGGGCAGGAAAGTAGGGAGGATTTTATCTTCAAAGAATTTTTTTTATTACAGTCGAGGCTTCATTTTGAAAATAAGCCCTAATAGCCTTATAATTTTCTAATTAAAATGCAATGTGAAAAGAGAATAGACAATGTCTGCACTCGTTGGCTTTTCGGTTGGCAGGCAATTTCAACTACATTTAGAAATGGTTGGTTGTGAGTTGATTTTGAAATTGTAATAAATAGTACAGTATTGACTAATAAAGCTCTATTACTGTTATTATTACTATTATTATAGAATAAAGATAAGCATTATCGAAAAAATTAAGAAAGGACTTTTACGATGGTTTGGTCATGTGGAGCGAATGAGTGATGAAAGAACGGCTAAAAGAAGTTTAAATGCAAGTGTACCTGGATGTAAAAGCCGCGAAAGGCCGAGAAAGACATCGCATGACCAAGTACGTCAAGTACTTGAAAGTGGAGATGTGGAAAGTCGGAATAACCGGCGTATGTGCATAGAAGATGTATGAATGGAGAGGAAGCAAAGGAAGTCTGTCAGGACAAAGTGTTATGGCGTTCTATTCTCTCTGCCTACTGAAATGGCGTGATGGTTAGTTAGTTAGTTAGTTAGACTAAAGTATATTACTACACTACACTGCACTCCCTTATCCGCATCCAATAGTGCTTAGGACTGCATCGGTACACCAAGTGCAGTGTATCTTGATCATTTTATTACATGGTGGTAGGTTGATTAGTCATATACTTAAATACCAGTCCAAGGTATCACTCATGAAATATTAAACAGGAATTCATATAATATAATATATGTAGATTTGTAGATGTTTAAAAAATATATTTTGTAATACGGAAAAAATAATTAATGTAAACAGTTATTTCCGAATTATTTGAAATAAAACTACTTTGTTTTTTAACTACACGAGTTTATTATGATTTTTTACACAACTAGTTTCGAATAGCAGGTCTATCCATCATCAGGTGCACTTATAAACTAGACCTGCTATCCGGAACTAGTTGTGTAAAAAAAAAAAAAACTTGTGTAGTAACAAAGTAGTAAAACAAAGTAGTTTTATTTCAAATAATTTTAATAATGTCGCTACACAAAGTTAACGCCAAATCAATGAATAATAATATTGTTATTTCCGACTTTAGAAAGTTGCCTCGAAATTGAAATATTTGGGGAATATCGTAAGAATGCAAATGTTCCTAAAAAACAAACTGCTCGCAGCAATATTTCTTAGAAAAAATAAACAGATGGAATGCATTTATTGAAATATAATACTTTGTATATGATGGAAAATATTTTTTTTATAACAAAACGATTTCACCGTACTTACATTTTTAGCTACGTTTTTTTTTAAAAATAGATCCTTGGCACTAACATTCTCCTACCACTTACCTCTAACATGAAAAATAGTGTGGGTGGATAAGGAAAGTATATAGTCGCGTTCCGCGTCGTCCTTTTGGACACTCCTGTCCCCGGATCGGCATCCTGACGTCCCGAACGTCCCCGCAGTCCCTAACACACAGGAGGTCCTGAAAATTTAATTTCCATTTGCTCAACTGCTTCCTGTCAACCAGCGCTGCATTTTATGCACCGTTTCCCTCGTTACTCGCCACGTATTTATAACTTGCATTCCTAGTAAATAAGTGCATGCATTCTTTATTCACGCGAGAAGAAAATATGAAAAAGATGAATTTTTAAAAATGTATTTCGTAGATATAACACGATCAGGTCCGAAAGCAAAATACAGAGCTGGTAGGTAATTGATTTATTTATTTATGCACACGCCATTATATGCATTTACATTAAAAAAATATACAATAAATAAATCTAAATTAAAACCTACATGTAATATAACTAAAAATAAATATACCACATACTCATATATGTACTCGTATAGCTACAAAAGAGAATGTGTTTTAAAAAATAACGATTTTATACATTAAGAAAAGTGAAAAAAGTGAAAATCTTTACATAATACAAGAAGGAAAACAAGAGTATAGGATTAAAAAAAACACTGTTTTTTATACATTTAAAAGCGTCAAAATTGTCACATAATACAAAAAAACCACAGCAGTCTTGAAATAGAGAATCGGTTTTATGCATTTAAAAAACTGGAAAATAAAAATAAAATCTTCATACAATACACAAAAATAGTAGCATCAGATTAAAAAATTCTGACACCGTATATTTGAATCAACTATTTGAGTGTAACTTAATTATTTTATCATAAATCAGAAAACCCAATTATCCTTTTTTAAAACAGTAAAAAAACCCAAATAAACTTCTCTCACAATTACCCGCCTCAAATTTTATAAATTCTGAAATTGTATTTATAATTAAACGGAAAAATTGTCCCGTGTTGTCCACCTCTAATGCCCACAGAATTCAGATATTAGAAGTAGAAAATTGCTTTAAAAATAAAAAAGGGGTAGACGCACAAATAAAATGTCAATTCCTCTCGTACCAAAGCGGACACGTGTACCCGTATCGCTAGATCAATACACATTAATACATTTAACGACTTGTGGGTGTATCAAGGACTGTGTCCCTTTTGAAGGGATATTGGCCTCTCATTCCACGATACAGCGGATTTCTTTGAGATTTCTTTTTCTTTCTATGGCCTACTACGTGGCCAGAATTTCCTTCGAGAAGCATCTGGAAATCAGGGCTGGATATTTTTTAAACAGTATTTTTGAATAAAAATATTCATATTTTTTTAGAAATCATTAAAAAATACTACAACGACAATAAATTTCTGTCAAAGCTTTTTCGCGAATTTTATAATGATCTACGGCAAAAGAATAAGTTCGTATTGATTTAATTATAGATATTAATTGCATAATTAATTAGCCGCTGTTGACAATTCGTCGGCAGTTTGCGTCAGAGCTGCGGGACGTGGAATTGACTTGGGAGGATGCACGGCAGCTGGGGGCCGATCGCTTGGCCTGGAGACAGTTTGTGAATTCCATATGATTCACATAGGGAGCGGATATGGTGTGATGATGAATCTAGTTTCTGCAATTTACAATTTTTTTCTGTTTTTAAAAATTTTTTTGTGGCTTTTAAATGTGTTATATTCTTTATTTATTAATAATAAAATTTAATCTATTGTATATTTAGTATTTTTGCTCCCACAAAGTTAAGGCTCTTATGTAGATGTAAAATGGCATAAATTATTGTTTATAAAAAAACTAAACAGACTAACCATCACGGCATTTCCCTGAAGGGTAGGAAGAGAGAGTTAAATTCCTCTCAACTCTGTACTTGCACGGTACTTTTTTTTTTTTTGTTTTTTTTCTACGCAAGCCGATTATTCCAACTTTTAAATGATTGAGGATTCTTTTCTAAGCAGTTAGTATCTTTTTAGTACTTACAATAAAAGTGATTGATTTTTTCTTGTATCGCATGCATCCCTATGCGCTTGTGGAGTCTAGAATACACGTATTTATTGATCTCGTCCCCTGTCATTGATAAGCATGATTGAGCGGGAACCCCCCTCTTCCTCCTCAAACCTCCTACCAACTCCTGCGCAACATTCTTCCCCTCCCCATCATCCCTAAAGAAACCAAATTCGCTTACACTTGAAAAAATATCCCGATGTCATCACGCGACTTTTGCCTAAATTTATTGATACCTAATGTGGGGGAAAATATGGTTTAAGTAAATAGAAAGGTGATGTCAATTTTAAATTCGTAATAACTTATCTAATACTTACGCTTAATCATTAAATTGTATAAAAAAGTGAAAAAAATCAATATTTCTTTATCTTTTAAAATGTAAAATATTAAATCATAATTCTCATCTTAAGATACCCGTTCTCCATGTGGAGTAATAAGGTACTATTTAGATCAATTTCAGAAATATTTATGTAAGGACTACTGAACCTGACTGACTACACATAGGGAGTGGATATAGAATCATGATACTTAACATGCAGATAAGGGAGAGTAGTAGCAGTTACATGCAGTAAAATATATCTTGTAACCACTTAATATTGTGTATTTATGTGCGATAATAAAATTAATAAATCAGTATACGAGTTATTGATATCCCAACAGAGATAGAGAAACTCTGGAAACGAATGTGGGTTATCTAGGCGTATACAGGGCTTATGACCAGTCATTGGCTGGGTTAAGTGGCCACTTGACGTACTACAACATTCCCCATTCCGCCCATCATCTGATAACCATATATGACAAATTTTGGAACTACTGTATATTGAAATTGTCTTTGTCGTTCCGCTTTACAGAATTTTTCTATGCTGGTGTCATCTGTTGAGAAGATTTCGAAGCATTTTTTTTGGCAATCATCTTTTATTGTGTAGGTAAGGCCCTACCGAGCTTTATTACTTACTCTAGAAGACGCCTGAAGATGTCTCTCCAATTTTTTATTTTGCTTTATATTTTTAACCAGTAATCTTTTGAACAACATTTTTGATTCAGATGATGGGCGGAATGGGGAATGTTGTAGTACGTCAAGTGGCCACTTAACTCAGCCAATGACAGGTCATAAGCCCTGTAAACGCCTAGATAACCCACATTCGTTTCCAGAGTTTCTCTGTCTCTGTTGGGATATCAATAATATCTGATATCAGCCCAGCATGGGTATAATCCAGTAATTTGTCTACCAGTATTTGTATTCATTTAAAAAATGTTGTTCATAATACAAGTATTTATGCCTTATTAACTTGGATGTCGACGTTTCATTACATAATGCTGTTTTTGAAAATAGCTAACGCAAAATTTTTCTCTTGTTTTGAAGTCCCTTTTCAAAGAAAATATCTTGAAAAAAGCCTTCTTCTTCTAGATTGACATCTTTTGGAGAAAGTAAACATAACGAAGGTGTTCCCTGAGCTGTAAGAAGTGTTTGAAATGCCCAGTTTACAACAGAGCTGTTGTTCGCAAAAGTCTTTTGAAGTCTTTGGTATATTTGAGACAAATCAAGGAGGGAAATCAATCGGCGTTGTTATTGTAAATATTACGTTAATATAACACCCTGACTTTTCTTTGAAGTCCCCCCAGCGGAATTTGTTTGTAATTTGCTTTTAAATCATTTTCAGTGACTTCCAAGATTTACTTTCAAAATTCAAGGTGAGATGAAATTTATCCTTATCGATTTCAAGATATTAAATGTAAATTGTTTATTTATTATGTTCTTAGCGCCTTACAAATTGAAAGGTCCTTTATTTATTTGAGAAGAAAATCTTTCGATTGACAATAACAAGATTAAAAATAATTAGAATCTTAAATAAGACTGTTCTGAGAAAGAATGTTTTATAAAGGTGCTGCGCGAAAACAGGCGATAATTTAAAGGTATTCTTTGTGATAAATTATATTTTTTAATAAACGATGCAGCGTTTTTACGTACATATGTAATTTTCAGCCTCGAATAGTCAATACCGTGTAAGGATTTTGTAATAAATAATAAATAAATATCAATTAAAAAGTAAATTACAATTATTCAAGTCTGTAGAATTTTCAGTGTGTGGAATATACCACAAAAACAAACCAAAATTAAGTTTTGTAAATTTTCCTGGTGATTCAAATTATTAATCAA
>JAGVSP010006591.1:0-14302 GCA_022494985.1 Micrasema minimum
TGATTATTTAAGAAATATGTGTCACCATCATCATCATCACCATACCATATCCGCTTCCCTATGTGGAGCATTATGGATTCCATAAACCGCCTCCAAGCCAAGCGGTCAGCCGCCAGCCCACGCGTACCAAGTCAGGTCCACGTCCCGCAGCTCTGTCGCAAATTGCCGACGGATTGTCAACAGTAAACGTCCAGGACGCGGAGAACCTGATACCTTTTAAAATAAGCAAGCATGGTTAAGGCTCTCGGTAGGCATACGGTATCTTGGAGGCTGTTGGTGATATCCGTATGCTCCACAAAGGGGGCGGATTTTTTTTAAAAAAAGAAAAGAAAGACATTTAGTTTAAAATATTTTAAGAGCAAGTTAACATTGATGATTCTGTCCCAAAAGTTTTCCATAATCGGTATTACTGCGCTAAGCAATTCACGCGAGGAGCTGCCCCGAATACATCCCTACAGAATTCTAAGCCTCCCTTAAATAAAATTGACAAGAAGCATTCAATAAATATTGATAAATGATCAAAAAACTACAAGGCACCTTCCACACCATATTGATATCCTGAAGGAATATTGATCAACTAGAATTCTCGGAAATATATCCAAGACAGGTACTCAAAAATCCTCAAACAAAATGCTTCCCTGAACGAAGACGCAAGACTTTTCCGTGACTTGAATTGTACATTATTGTTTTATTTATTTATTTTATAAGATGTACAATTACTAACTAACTAACTATCATGCTTTTTCATGAAAGGGGTAGGCAGAGAAGATACGCCACACCTTTTTGTCCTGGCACACTACTTTTGCTTCATTCACATTCATAATTCTTATGCACGCGGTGAGGGAACTGAAGGTTAATTAATAACTTAAAAACTTATCTACAAAATTGTAAATGATTATATTGCACGTCGGGGTCACCACTGTTGAGGTTGTTTAGTAAATACACGTGGAATAAGGACATTGAAAGGAGAGTTGGTGCCGGTAACAGAATTAATGGTGCCTTAAAGTCGGTCGTATCTAATAAGTGCTTATCAAAAGAGGCTAAATTGGCAGTTCATAATGGAGTTCTGGTACCAACCCTTATGTATGGTAGTGAAGCGTGGTGTTGGAAAAAGAAGGACGAAAGTAGATTGAATGCAGTTGAATCAGGCGAATGTGTGATAAGACTATGTATGATAGGTGTACAAATGTCAAAATTAGAGCAGAGTGCATGGCTGAGATATACATTATCGACAAAATTAAGAAAGGTCTTTTACGATGGTTCGGTCATGTAGAGCGAATGGATGATGAAAGAACGGCTAAAAAAAATATGATGCAAGTGTGCCTGAATGTAGAAGTCGAGGAAGGCCGAGAAAGACATGGCATGATCAAGTAAAACAGTGCTTGAAAGTGGGCATTTAAGAAGTCGGAATAATCGACGTGCGTGCATGAGAAGATGTATGAATGTGGAGGAAGCAAGAGAAGTGTGCCAGGACAGAGTGGTGTGGCGTTCTATCCTCTCTGCCTATCCCTTCGGGAAAATGGCGTGATGGTTAGTTAGCTAGCTAGTTCTAGTTGAAGTTTCTTCTCAGCGATTGGCGATGATGCTCAGTATTATGGCAGGTGTCGCTAGTATCGATACAGAGATATTAATTCGGAGGAAGATTCATGCTTTCATTTTAGAATACCTACGTATTGGCGACTAAAGATACCTCAATATTCGTCATTTAAACGGAGCGTTAAACAAGTATAAACTAGCTGAGGATATTTACGTATTAAGGTTCTTGAGTTGTATTGTTAAAGTTAGTCTGGCCCTGAAATAAGCTAAGCTAAGCTAAGTACCCACCTAGGCGTAATAATCGTTTCAACTATTTTAGTAACTACTTACCCAGTTGCTAAGTTGTAGCTGTGAAACTATTAGCTATTTTGGATATAAGTAGTTGGCTATATACTATTTTCTATATAACATTATATGCTTACATTATACATTATAATAATTGAACGAGAACATATATTTATTTGAGAATAACTATTATTAATGTGCGGTGTTTGCTTTTATTGTTTTTATTATATTATAATATTTTATTTTATTTATTGAGGATACAAAATTATCATTCGTCAACATTATTTGGAATAATTTGATTTCACATATGTTATGAAGAACGCTCTTATTCCAATCACTGATTGGTATTATTTTATTTCTGTGTTATTTATTTTTGACTTTTCAAGTTTGTTTATAAATTTTGATTTGGCAAAATAGCCGTTTCAATATTTACAGAAATATAAAATACTATATTTTTTTAATTTTATGTCCCTACAGAGATGAGGTAGAATTTTTTCCAAATTCAGGATTGTGGATATTCGAGCGTTTACAGGGCTAATGACCTGTCATTGGCTGGGTTAAGTGTTAAGGTACTACAACTTTTCCCCATTCCGCTAATTAGCGAATATCCACACCAGGTAACATTTTTGATTTTGTATGTATGCTACGAATCTAGAATCATCCACCAGCGAGTTGAAAGCTCCATCTATGCTTGATATTGAAGTTAAGTATTTTATTGGCAAATTACTTTATTTTTGTAATTAAGACTCTTCTGACGAGTTAAATTAAGTACTCGTAATCGCCTGCAGATAACAGTATAATAATAATAATAATAATAGTATATATAAATACATATATGTGTAATTATTATTACTTAATATAAACACATGATATAACATATTATTGACAATTGACTGAATGTTTAATAAATAATATAAATATAAATTGCAACTCGGCAAGTTTATAATAAAATAAATTCATTCATATTGAGTGGTGAAAATTATCTTTTGAATTGTATTTATTTGAATTTTACTAATTTCATACATTTTTTTAATTAAACAAAAATAATAACAAAACATTCGTAGTGATACATAAAATGCAATTTGCGATTACTCTTCCTTATTCGCACCCTAACGGTGCATAGGGCACTGCATTGATTGCACCAAGTGCAGTGATTCTTGATCATTTGTTACACGAAGGCAATATGATCATGCGCTTCATCGCCAGTCCAAGGTTTCACATATAAAATATTTTTGTGTGAATTCATATTGACCCCCATCCAGAATCAAACCTACACTATCTACCTACACTGTAACTATTGTGATAATTGCTTTGTTTTTATTTCTTAGTATTTGTTGAACTTGATCGTCATAAGTATTTTGGAGTCTTGGAGTAACTAACTAACTAACCAACTAACTAAACATCACGCCATTTCCCGTAGGGGTAGGCAGAGAGGATAGAACGCCATACCACTATGTCCTGACAGACTTCCTTTGCTTCCCCTACATTCATACATCTTCTCATGCACATACGCCGATTATTCAGACTTTTCACATGACCACTTTCGAGTACTTGACGCACTTGGTCAAGCCATGTCTTTCTCGGCCTTCCGCGGCTTCTACGTCCAGGCACACTTGCGTTTAAACTTATTTTAGCCGTTCTTTCATCACTCATTCGCTCCACATGACCAAACCATAGTAAAAGCCCTCTCTTAATTTTGTCGATGATGCTTATCTCAGCCTTGCACTCTGCTCTAATTTCGACATTTGTACACCTATCATACATAGTCTTACCACACAGAGATCGCATTTCAACAGCATTCAGTCTACTTTCATCCTTATTTTTCCAACACCACGCTTCACTACTATACATAAGGGTTGTAACCAGAACTCCGTTGTCTTGGAGTAAGTTGATTAAAAACTGAAATGGATCTAATTTTCGCTGAAAATCTGGGTTGATTTGTTTCTTCAGATTTAAAATGACGCTTTGTAAATGAAATTAAACGTGGAGAATAAATTACACCATCCCTTGTTCATACTATTTCTCCGACCGCAAGAGGAAATTTAATAAAACAACAAGAGGAAAGAAAATATCGAAGATAAATACTGAGCGGTCATCTTGAAGAGCATTGTAACGCAAAGTTTAGTATGAAAAACCAGTTTTCTCTCTGTATTATTCTATCGTTGGACAGAAAAATTCTTAGTGAGTTGGTTTGTCTTTTTAAGGAATACAGAGGTAAGGCAATTAATGCAGCAACCTTTAGTGTCAACGGTCATCAGACCTGGCTGCATCAACATTTTTATGTATTAAGTATGCCTCCTGGGACTCTCCCATACTCACAGAAACCCTTGGTATCTACTGTCAACCAGCGCAGACCTTTCGCCTGGCTAGGCCATGTATACTACGTATGCCTTCCGAGAGCCTTAACCATGTTTGCCTATTTCAAAAGGCATCAGGTCAATAGTCTTTAAAGCAGTCTAGGGAAAGGGGTGGACTTTCAGGTTCTCGGCGTCACGGACGTTCATTGTTGGCAATTTGCCAGCAGTTTGCGTCAGAGCTGCGGGACGTGTACTTGACTTGGCAGCATGCACGGGAGCTTGGGCTGGAGGCAGTTTGTGGATTCCATATGCTCCACACAGGAAGTGGATATGGTATGATGTGATGTGTGATGATGTGTTATAAAATAAAAGTTTTTTTTTATAGTTTTAATTTATGATAATAAATGGTATATGCAACGTTTTGCAGTAGCCCATAACTTACTTCGTGTACCCATGTTTGTTCAAGGTTTACAACAACTGGCAACACAGTAGTAACGCCCTCGTACGTAACACCCTGGACGTCCACTGTTGACAATTCGCCGGCAGCTTGCGTCAGAGCTGCGGGACGTGGACTTGACTTGGGAGCATGCACGGGAGCTGGCGCCCGATCGCTTGGCCTGGAGGCAGCTTGTGGAATATGGTATGATGATGATGATGAAATGAAATAAAAGAATGTTGGTATACTTTTTACAACTATTTTATTTAAGTTTATATTATTTCTGAGGTTCCAACATAATTAAATCGAGAAATAAGTAGGTATTTGTGTGGAGGTTATTAGTGAAATGTTTATAAGTATGTACAAGAGAGAGGTTTTTATAACAGTGACGTCACAGCCAGACGTCTGCTGTAGTTCTGCTAAGCTTTCTTCTGAAACAAATAATAGCTTTAAAAGTAATGCGAGAAGGTCATTAGGGCTTCGAACAAGAAATCTCTAGAAGGGGCGTTTCCATACAAATTTTCTAAAAGTATACGCTTCCTAGGGTAAATTTTGTAACACTCCTTGTTATCAAATTCCACCGTCTAAAGACTCCAGCACTTAGGCCAATACACGAAACGTGTGACGTAGATGTCTAGTGATGACGTAGATGCCTATTGATGACGTAGTGGGTGACGTAGTGGGTAACTAAATACCTCAGACACGGTAGTATTTTTCAAGTGCCTTAGTTAGAAGTATTAGGGCGCTTTATTTTAGGCAATATTTGAGCGCAAAAAATAATCTTCGGCCGCTCCTTGGTGTAAACACATATAATAATTTCAAATATTCAGACAAAATTATGTTATTTACTTTGAAATATATAATTATAACACCACCGTTTTTTTAGAAGGAATTAAGGAATTAAATTGAAGGATTTTTAGAGGCAGTTTTTATTATTGTTAAATTTTATAACGGTGTCCAGTTTCCTTATTTAAGTTATTCTACTACTGCTTTCCTTTGTTTGCACCCAATGGTGCATAGGACACTGCATCGGTACACCAAGTGCAGTGTATCTTGTCAATATATTTTATTTTATTTTATTTATTTTATTTTATTGTTTTTACGCCCATAGGGCTTTCGCATAGACATTTTTAAATGATTACACAGAGTAGGTAGCTCTTCATTACCGCCAGAGATGGCATCCAGACACTGTTCCCTAAAATGCACTAGATTTGTGTTAAAAACATCAATATTGCTTGTATACTTGTTAGCCAGTGCGTGCATTCTTCGTATCGGTGAGTAAGCACTGTAATTGGTCGGTGATTGGCTACAGTAAAATAGTGCATTACTACGGGTAACTCGACCAGGAACTCGTATACTAATTAAATTTGTTAGTTGACACAACAATCAAACATAGATTTTAAATACTTTGAACGGAAAAAGCAAATCATTTAATATTCTTCTATTTTCTAATGAACCCTGTAATAAGGAGAACAAATGACCGAGGTATATTCAAGCTGACTTCCTACCAAAGCAATATACAAAATTTTCATAGTTTTCATAGATTTGAAATTTTTTATATGAAGGTAAGATGACCAGTCTTATAGAATCTAACCCCGCGAACTCATGCATGGTAGTCAAAATAGATGTTATGAATTTCGAGAAATATAGCTCCGGTTTAAAATTACTAAAACTCGTTCCCTGAAAACTTAAATTAATACTAATGAAGATTTTTCGGATGTCTGGTACAGCTTTTATGAAATCGAAAGAGAATTTTCGGAAAGTGGCATTCCATACTTGAAAAATACTAATTTTCTTAGTCTGTGCCTGGTGACAGCTAGTGACCTACTACGTCATATTTACTACGTCATCACTAGACATCTACGTCACACGTTTCAAAGTGTAAGTGAATTATGGAGTCTTCACGCGGTAGAATTTGATAATAAGTGGTGTATTAACATAAGAAAGCGTATATTTTTAGAAAATTTTGTACAGAAACGCCTCCTTTAGTTAAAGATTAATCGCTTTAAAATGCACTGACTAGGTAAAGGAGTTTTTTACAAATTAAGAAATATAGGTTTTAATAATATTTATAAGATATTTTTAAATACCACACAGTGTAGAAACGTAGTATGAAGGGGGCTAGATCCTCAATCATCCATGCGCTTTGAAGCTGCAAGATGGATTGTTGTCTAGCCTCCTACTTAGTGAAAATCAGTTACAAAAACACTTATTAATTGCTTAGTATACCTACATAATTTTGTAAAATTTCTCTAACTTATAATTAAAATGTGTTATATTTCTAATCAGGGGCTAGAATTTTCTAACCGTCTATGCGCTTGGTAGCTGCAGGACGAGTTGAGATCTAGCCTCTTTCTGTACAGCGCTCTTGAGGCAATTTTTTCGCAAAAACAGCGCTTTTATAAATTGTCCATATAATAAATAAATAAATAATAATGCTATCAAAAATCTAGTAAAATTTTTAACAGTATTCCGTGGAGTTCTTTCTTGCAAAATGGCAATTTATATAAATAATGATGTTACAGTATATGAGTTGATGTTCGTACCATTTAACACGTGGACATTGACGGATTTCTGCAGATCATCCCTTATATAGCAGGTGTACCTTCCTGCATCAGATGACGCCAGTCTCGCTACTTCTAGAGTACTGTTCATTCCTCCACTTAAGGCTTCTGTCCTGACACTGAAAAAAAAAACAAATTTAATATTTTATTTTGTTATTTATTTATGTATGGGTTTATTTATTTATTCACGCCTAAGGTGCTTTTACAAAACAAATGTTAATATCAATACCAATATTACGCATAAACCGTGAGCAATAAGTAAAAATATAAAAAACAAAAGGTAAAACATAAGCGTAAAATATAAGATATGAGCATTAGATATGACATAAGTAAGCGCAAGGTGAAACAATAATCAATGAACAGAGAAAATATAATTAAAACTCTCCTCTTTAATATTTTAAACATAATATAAGATAACATGTGCATTAGGAAAAACATAAGCATGAAAGATAAAAAATGAGCATTAGATAAAACATAAGAAATAGAATAAACCGTTAGCAACAGGTAAAACATACGCATTTTATAAAGGAACTCAACAGAAAAACTATTTATAAAAAAATATAAGCTAAGCAAACAATACATAATATTATGTAATAAGTCAATAACTAAGTAATAATCCATCAAAATGTCATGTACTCGTACATCCATTAAACAGAATATGTGTGAAAAAAATACAAGCATGAAATAATATATATATTATATTTAAAAAAGCTATCTGACAAAAATAAAAACCATGAAAGCTTCACTCTTTCCCTAGACTGTTTTATAGACTATTTAGTCTTTTTTCGGTCCAGCACAACTCTACCAATTTTTCAAAGCTAATACGCGAAATTTAATCGATTCAGTTTTTAATTGGAAAAACGAAAGAAAAGAAGGTTATATATTCGCGACCAAATGCTTTCATTGCCCCTATCACTGTCTCGGCAAAAGCAATTAAAAAATAACAGCTGTTTATGAGGCATTCGTAGATTTTGATCCACTCGCCTCTGTTTTTGGCTGGTTGGAAGATATTGACCTTAGTAATAAGCCCGCCATTGTAAGAAAAGTTAAGAACTAAAATTATAAAACTTTGTGAGAGAGACCGAAAGAGGGTGAGGCTGGTTGTGTGTGTGAGAGTGTGAGAGAGGGGGTGTATGTGGATTTATGGTGTGGTTATTTAAAATAATGAGGTGGATTGTGTACTGATTGAAGAGTGGATTATGTAGATCTGAATTCTCTCTTTTAGGTTTCTCAGTAGCGTCTATTTTGTTCTGGAGGTTTTTGTAACGAAACAGCTCAACTCCAAGATATTTGAACTGCCAACATGTTTAAATTGTTTAAAAATTTCTTTTTCCATTACTAAATTATACATACCTGATTCCTCCTCTCAGTATATCATCGTTTAGTATCCTTGATTGATGGAGCCATCTAACACTCCTTGTTGATAGGTGTCTCACTCGACATTCAAGTTTCAGGGTAGAATTTCTTTCGTAAAATTTGTCAACGGCGCCATCCAATATCCTTATTACAGGAGCTGAAAAAAAAACTGACTGTATTTACTCAAAAAATAAGAATATCGTAGAGAGCAGATTACAAACCACGACTGAGGTTATATTACAAAGTTGAACATAGATTACAAACTTCGGAGATAGATTGCAAATCTTGAAGTTAGAATTGAAACAAAAATACTAATTTACTAGCTATGACGCCAGCTCCTTTTAGGGTAGGTAGAGAGGTTAAAACGCCACACCGATTTGTCTTGGCACACTTTTGCGTCTTCCACATTCATAATTCATGCACGCACGTCTATTATTTCGACATTTCAATAACTTTTACTTGATCGTGCAATTTCTTCGGCCTTTCTCGATTTCTACATCCAGGCACACTTGCGTTATAGCTTCTTGTCGTTATTCCATCATAATTTTTTTGGTTACAAAGACCTAAAAATACATTGCAGACCTTGAAAATATATTAAAAACTTTGAGAATTTGTAGGTTACAAACCTTTAACTTGAAGATAATGTTTAGATATGAGTGGAGGATAAGTACTAAGTTGACACTCGTAAGTTCCAGAGTCCAAAGCGTTGGCTTTACTTAGCTTCAATCTCCAGGTGTCAGGTTCTAGGTAATCCACTGTAAATCTAAAAAAGGTAATACACAAGAATTAACATAATCAAATATGCATAAAAAAATTCAAAAGAGTTTAAATATAAGAAGAGTATATATTCTAAAAATTGTATGTAATTTAAACAATCCATTGTAAGGAGCATGTTTCGAAGCTAACAAACCATCACGCCATTTCCCCTAAGGGGTAGGCAGAGAGAGGATAGAACACCACACCACTCTGTCCTGGCGCTTTACTTCTGCTTCTTCTACATTCATAATTCTAAGTCTAATACAGTTTTGGCTGTTGTGCATTTTGGTAAATGTGACAAATTAATAATTAAAGATATAATATATAAATCAATAATATTAATAAAGAAAACAAAAAACAAAATGACAATATTAATTTAACTAACTAACTAACTGACCATCACGCCAATTCCCCGTAGGAGTAAGCAGAGCGGATAGAAACGCCATACCACTCTGTCTGACATACTTCCTATGATTCCTCTACATTCATACATACTTCTCATGCACATAGCCGATTATTCCGACTTTTCACATGTCCACTTTCAAGTACTTGTCGTACGTGTTCATGCCATGTCTTTTTCGGCTTCCTCGGCTTCTACATCCGGGCATACTTGCATTTAAACTTCTTTTAGCCGTTTTCTTTCAGCACTCATTCTCTCCACATGACCAAACCATCGTAAAAGCCCTTTCTTAATTTTGTCTATAATGCTTATTTCAGCCTTGCACTCTGCTCTAATTTCGACATTTGTACACCTATCATACATAGTCTTACCACACATTCGCCTGAGAGATCGCATTTCAAACAGCATTTACTCTACTTTATTACTCATTTTTAATAAAATTTTGTTTGGGTAAAACAATAAAGACGATTTGAATCGATCTAATAATAGCGAATTATTAACTTATATGTTCTGTTTGTAAGAAATGTAAACAGGTTTCTTTAACTCAACTTCGCTCTTTTTAAGATAAGATCCATATTATGGAAAAAGATAAGATAAGCAAAACTATGAGAATAATAGTAAAAAAGTTAACCTTTGGTAAGGATATCCAAAGAATCGTCTCCCTTTCGTCTTACCCAAGATACCTAAAAATACAATAATTAAATTTTATATACTTTCACTTTTTAAAACTAATAAATCGCATAACCAAGTACTGATTCAATTTTTTTCCAAATTCAGGAGTATGGATATTCGAGCGTTTACAGGGCTTATGCCCTGTCATTGGCTGTGTAAAGTGGCCACTTTACGCACTACGAAATTCCCCATTCCACACCAGGTAACATTTTTGATTTTGTATCGAAAACCATTCACCAGCGCGTAACTAGCTCCATCTATGCATTGTTATTGAAGTTAAGTATTTATTAGCAAATTACTTTATTTTTGTTATAAAGACTGACCGAGTTAAATTAATTACTAGTAATCGCCTGCAGATGACTCTGCGATTTATTTTACTTATATTTAAACCAGAAATTTTATACATAATGTTTTGGGTGTGTTCAAATACTTGTACACAAATCTGGATTTATCCCCAAGACGGGAGTAGGTTTATATTTCATTTTTCATCCCTACAGAGATGAAGTAGAATATTCTTCCAAATTCAGAAGTATCGATATATATAAAAAATTCTACTTCATCTCTGTAGGGATATAAAATGAAATATATACCTACTCCCGTCTAATGATAAATCCAGATTTGTGTACAAGTATTTGAACACACCCAAAAAATGTTCTAAGTACTGATTCATAAATGAAATCGTAATGTTTTTATTTATATAGGTAATTCATAAAACTTTACCAGTCTGAGGATGCCCGTAATAGGGCAAAAATGAAAACGGAAGTGTACGAAGTATTTTTATTTAGCTTTTATTAGTTACTTTTTTGTAAATAATTGCAAACTTAAAAACTGGAGGATAAGATGTCTCACAATATCTAATTAATGGATTGTTATTTACCAATTTATCACGTAGCATCGATACTTTGCATTCCAAGTAGACAGCTTCATCAGTATCTACTGTTACGTTTATAGGAGTTGTCACAAACCTAGGTCCCCCGAATCTGAATAAAAGCCAAATTATTACAGCAAAAAATATTTAAAGTATTTTTTAAATGTTTTATATTGTTTTAAACTGTGCATGGAGTAACAAAACTCTTAGTACAACCCGAAAACTGGTGAATCTATGTAGATTGACTCCAGATATGTAACTGTATGTATATCTAGGCCACCTGATTAAGTTAGGAAGAGACAACTAAACAGCTGAAATAAACCGCCGAATTAGGCTGGGATGGGTAGCGTTTGGGAATGTGTCCCACATTATGAAGAGTCCAATTCCTAACAACCTTAAAAGGCAGGTATTTAACATGTGCATACTTCCAGTGCTGACTTATGGGGCTGAAACATTGACACTGACTATCCAATCGGCCAATAAATTCCGTGTAGCGCAAAGGGCAATGGAGCGAAGCATGCTCGGCATCAGTTTAAGAGACCATGTCACTAACGAGGAGATAAGAAGACGGACTAGAGTCATAGACGTCATAAAAGCTATCTCCCAGTTGAAGTGGACATGGGCTGGACATGTGGCACGCCAGAATGAGGACCGATGGACGAAGCGCCTGCTGAACTGGAGACCTAGAGCTGCAAGGAGACCTGTAGGAAGACCACCAAGAAGATGGACAGATGATATAAAAAGTACTGCAGGATCCAGATGGCAGCTTGAGACCCAGGACGGAAAGCAGTGGACCAATATGGGGGAGGCCTATGTCCAGCAGTAGACGAACAATGGCTGATGAAGAAGAAGAAGAAGATGTAACTGGAGTCGAATATGTAATATGACTTTTGAATTTGAGCTTATTTTTTTCTCTTTTTCTATTCATATAAGCTTTTATATGTTCCGCAGATTGAGTAAAATTGGACGAAGTCTTATTAAAATGCGGCTTTTTATTTTGTTTTCTTTATGAATAGTATTTTTTTACTAATAAAATTACATTTGATACCTAACAATTTGCAAACATCTAATTTCGTACTCAATTTTTTCAAAAACTATAGGTCAAATTTAAAAAAAAATTCCACAAAATCAACTCCAAATATGATGTAGATTCACTGGTTTCCCGTTTGTACACCGAGTATACACGGTGTATGAAATAAAATTACAAAATATTATAAAAATACACATTACCTGTCCACTCTATGTTGATGTTTGTTTAAATTTGAGTATGTATCAAATATGTAATTCAGCATTGGTACATCAGTTTTGCTTTGGGCTTGAAAGGCATTATTTACACTATTTTTAACAGAAGTATTATTTTTCGATAAAGTTTTGTTTGTATTGTCACTTGAAACATCCTCTGCACCTTTTTTATAACTGCCTGTAACTTCTACAGATCCAAGATGTTCCAAAATCTCTTGTCTTAGAAGACCGTTTTTAGCATCACGAATTTCACTAATCATTTTTACTTTACTGTCGTTTATTTGCAAAAGGGTACGAAAATTTGGCGTTTCACTAAAACTTGAAGTTAATGTTTTTAATACTTCAGATTTACTAATATTTTTTTTAACATCTCTTTTGACCTTTGTAACCATAGTATTAGGTAATGACGCGTTATTTCTTATATTTTTGAAATAAATTTTTTCACTTGTATTAAGATTTCTATTATTATCTATAATTTTTTCCAGTTTTCTTAATTTATTAAAACTTGTTTGTCTGATATTAATTCTAATTTTAAAATCAACTTCTGTGTTTGTATTATGAGCACTTATGTTTCTTTCTGTATCTGTTTTAACGTCTACAGGTCGACTTAAATTCACTGTTTTAGAAATAATATTTTCTGTGAAGTTTTTATTATTATCCGTTGATAAACGTTCATCTGATATTTTGATCACATATCCAATTGAGGAATTTAACATTGGTAAATAAGCAACTGTTTCTTTATATTCTGATGATGAATTACTATCATTCCTCCAATACAAAGTTGTTCGTTGATTCACATCTAAAAATGAATAAAAAAAACTGTTGTTAAATTCGTAGGGTTTACCTAAATTAATTTAATGCCGTTGCCTAACTATGTTTACATGAATATTTCATGTGGGACTTCCTTTGAGTAATAAAATGACCAATAATAATTGCACATGGTGTACTGATGCAGTGCCCTTTGCACTATCGGGCGAGGATAAAGGAAAGTAGTAATAGGAGTAAATACATTATATAAACTAACTAACTAACTAACTAACCATCACGCCATTTCCCCGTAGGGGTAGACAGAGAGCATAGAACGCCACACCACTCTGTCCTGGCACACTTCTCTTGCTTCCTCTGCATTCATACATCTTCTCATGCACGTACGCCGATTATTACGACTTTTCACATGTCCACTTTTTTAAGTACTTGACGTACTTGGTCATGCCATGTCTTTCTCGACCTTCTGCGGCTTTTAAATCCAGGCCACTTGCATTTTAACTTATTTTAGCCGTTCTTTCATCACTCATTCGCTCCACATGACCAAACCATCGTAAAAGCCCTTTCTTAATTTTGTCGATAATGCTTATCTCAGCCTTGCACTCTGCTCTAATTTGGATATTTGTACACCTATTATACATAGTCTTACCACACATAGATCGCATTTCAACAGCATTCAGTCTATTTTCTTCCCTCTTTTTCCAACACCATGCTTCATTACCATGAAAATACAACATTTTTGTTTATTTGATCAGTCAAAAACGACAGTTTTTTTCATGTGGTCATTTAAAATTATTCTAAACTTTTATATTATAACAGTGCAAGTGGCATTTACGCACTATTGCCATTATTTCGACGGTGCAAGGGAAAAATTTACCAAGCGACATAACACGTTTAGAGGAAAATGTTTCCAAATGACACAATATTACTATATCGCTTAGTATCATTTTCCCTTGCACACATTATGTCGCTTGGATACTCTTCCCTTTCAACCGTCGACTTGTTTATAAATTTGTTGATATTATTGAAAGATTTCTTACCAATCATGTTTGCGAAATTAATTTTTAGGAGTGCTTCTTCATCTCCTCTCACTCTGATATTACTTTCACCATATTTTCTCAAATT
>JAGVSP010006596.1:0-28439 GCA_022494985.1 Micrasema minimum
GTGGTATGGCGTTTATCCTCTCTGACATTCCGCTACGGGAAATGGCGTGATGGTAGTTACTTGTTAGTTAAAATATTATTCGCTTCTTTATTGTTCATATTAATCGACAGGAGATTCATAATCTGGGAGTTTATCATCCTTACAATACCACCTTTTGGTTCATTGGTTCAATCATTGGTTTGGTTACAAAGGCTTTATAACAACTACAATTCGCGGAAATTAATGATGAAGTTTGAGTTTGAAAAGGCGAGAGAGTTCGGATGAATAAGTAAATAGGTCAAAAGTGCGATAAAATCTCTCACGTTTCAAGATACACCCCCCACTTTCAGTATATCAGATATATTTATAGGTAAATAAAGCCACCATGTAATATATTCCCACGCATTACCCAAGAGTTCATCAAATTGATTTTATTTCTCTGTATTGGCTTACTACGG
The DNA here is from genome assembly GCA_022494985.1 of Micrasema minimum. Taxonomy (NCBI): domain Eukaryota; kingdom Metazoa; phylum Arthropoda; class Insecta; order Trichoptera; family Brachycentridae; genus Micrasema; species Micrasema minimum. Next base: position 438 of record JAGVSP010006596.1, read on the forward strand.
CAGTGGCTCTCAACCCAGGAGGCTGTAATAATAAGAGGCTGTGTAATAATTATATATTATATGGAAAAAAAATATTAAACTTTTGAATATTATGTCAGTAGACCAAAGAATTAAATATAATGTTAAATAACCAAACTAACTAACCATCACGCCATTTCCCCGAAGGGGTAGGCAGAGAGGATAGAAACGCCACACCACTCTGTCCTGGCATACTTCTCTTGCTTCCTCCACATTCATACATCTTCTCATGCACGCACGTCGATTATTCCGACTTCTTACATGCCCACTTTCATTGCACTTTGTTTTACTTGATCATGCCATGTCTTTCTCGGCCTTCCTCGACTTCTACATCCGGGCACAGTCGCATCATATATTTTTTTTAGCCGTTCTTTCATCATCCATTCGCTCTACATGACGAACCAACGTAAAAGACCTTTCTTAATTTTGTCGATAATGCTTTATCTCAGCCTTGCATTCTGTTCTTATTTCAACATTAAATATAATGTTGCTAAGTTTTCTAAGTAATTTTTTTCTATAAACTTACTATTTAACTAAACAAAAAAAATATATTTAATATTTTTTTATTAGTTATTGATGAAGATACGATTTTTTAAAGTTGCACATTTCAAATACCGCGCCTAAATACCAACTATGTACTAACTGCGTCATTTTTGCAGGAGTGACGTCATAAAACGGGTTGTTTAAGGCCATGGTATTTCTCCAGCCAGTAACAAAACTGTCAAAAATCTATGCAAACTGACGCGGGAAGCACAGATAAAATATACCGTCGACTCAACTGTCATATACTGTTAACAGCTGTTCTAGGGAGACTGAATGGCGGCCATCTTTTTTGCAATAGAAGCTTGTATGTAGATTGTATTCCATATTAAAATGCCATGGAACGCGGCTACGGGGGTTTAAAAACGGAAACCGGAAACACTACACTTAGATACAAGGAGTGACGTCATTGTTTAAGATTTTGAAATGAATGCTATTTTCAACATTTTTTATTAATTTTTGCGTGCGTTTTTGGGATATTTCATCCCACTTCAAAATTTTTAAATATTCGCGTCTACACGAAAGCATTTTTAAAATTCAATTCCGGGTTAGCAGTGGATTTTAATTAAACATAAAATCACAAGAACATCAGTGCAATCCGTTTATAAATCGGATAATAAATAATAACTGAGATACAATCATTTTAAGTTTGATTTTTGAAAAGATTTTGTATATTAGGCGATCGGTAATATCACCGATCGTATGGGGAATAAAAACTATATAAAGATTGTATTAGATAAACCCACATTTTGTTTCCAGAGTTTCTCTGTCTCGGTTGGGATATCAATAATATCTGATATCAGCCCACCATGGGTATAATCCAGTAATTTGTCTACAAGTATTTGTATACATTCATAATGTTGTTAAAAAGATTTACTGGTTAAAATATAAAGCAAACAAAAATTGGAGAGACATCTTCACGCGTCTTCTAGTAAGTAATAAAGTTCAGTAGAGCCTTACCTACACTTATAAAGATGATTGCCAAAAAATGCTTAACAATCTTCTCAACAGATGACACTAGCATAGAAAATTTCTGTAATGCGGAACGACGAAGACGAGTTTAATATATATTAGTTCCAAATTTTTACATATTTATACGGTTATCAGACAATGGGCGAAATGAGGAATGTTGTAGTACATTAAGTGGCCACTTAACTCAGCCAATGACAGGTCATAAGCCCTAGATAATCCACATTCGATTCCAGAGTTTCTCTGTCTCTGTTGGGACATCAATAATATCTTATTGTATCTCCCTTATTTATAATCCGATTTACAATTGAATTGCACCAACGGTTTTAGAATTCTTCGCTTTATAAAAATATTTTCGATTTTACGATCCAGTTTCAGAACCACACCGCTCGACTTGAGTAAACAAAAAATATAAACGACTATCAGGGATCAGTGAGCGACTATAGTAATAGTTTGTCTTGACAAATGTGTTGTTTTTGGAGACGGCAGATAAGGCCATTAAAGACGATAAAGAACGACTACTTTTTCAGACTCTGGAATGTCGATAAAAAAGAAAGCTTACTAAATGCTGAGGATAATGAAAAATTTCGAAACTATGAAAACTACGAGAATTTTGTATATTGCTTTAGTAAGAAGTCAGCTTGAATATAACTCGGTCATTTGGTCTCCTTATTACAGGGTTTCACGTAAAGAACATTGAAAGAGTCCAATATAAATTTTTGCGCTTTATTAATTTTAAATTAAATATTCCCATTGTAAACATAAAATTATAACTTTTTGAATATACAAAACATTAGAAAATGGAAAGAATATTAAAATGATTTGCTCTTTCTGTTCAAAGTATTAAAATCTATGTTTGATTGTTGTCAACTAACAAATTTAATTAGTATACGAGTGCCTGGTCGAGTTACCCGTAGTAATGCACTATTTTACTGTAGCCAATCATCGACCAATTACAGTGCAAACTCACCGATACGAAGAATGCACGCACTGACTAACAAGTAAACTAACAATATATTGATGTTTTCAACACAAATCTTAGTGCATTTTAGGGAACAGTGTCTGGATGCCATCTCTGGCGGTACTGACAAACCACCGCACGCCTAAAATTCTTATAAGACACCTATTCTCAAAACTCAGAAGTCTGCTGTCTTGGGCCCTGGTTAGGTGCCACGATTCGCAGCCACAGAGGAGAAACAGGTGGCATTTTGTTTTAACCGAGTAAACATCCGATCTCCAGACAGCTTTCATACTGTTGAAAAAAAAAAACTTGATGAAAAAATAAACCTAGTACATCACAACAAGCAAGCAAAAATGAAAATCTTAAAAAAATAAAATATTGCCTTTATTTGTAAAGCGCCTTTGAGATGATTTTTTACAAAAATTGTGGCACATAAGTTGGCCGATTATTATTTTTATTTTAAATTGTCAGTGCTTACTTATTGAAAAGAACAGCTGTTCCTTTATATTTCTACATTTTAGAAGATGCAAATTGCAAGGTGGGTAAAACAACAGTTAGCCGTCTTCATCAATTTGCGTAATTGACCGAATTGGCTCCGGCAAAATGGAGATGAAAATTTATCGCCGAAGTTTTCCTTGGAAATGTTCCTATTTCCACTAAATTTTCTTTCATTCCACTCAAACGTGTTCCTTTTCCTTTCGTTCTCTCGCCCGACACCTTTTCACACCCTCCTACACCCTCTCGCACCCTCCCATACCTTCCCACACCCTCCAGCATCCCGATGTGCTCACACCCGCACCCTGAGAGAAACCGACTAATTAACGAGGATTTTTGACGTGATAACGTCTAATAAATCGATGAACGCCGGCTGCACACACGAAATAAGCATGACTCATTGTCACGTTCGCCTGAGCCGAGTGTGCAAGCGAGAGCGCGGAACAAGCGATAGAGAGGCACGATCGGCCTAAGCGTTCGGTTTGTGACGCATCTATCTCTCTTCCACTCCAAATTCCTATCCCTCACAAAAGTACACAGGTTGGGGATCTTAAACATCATATGTAGCACATAAGCTAAATAAATTGTTAATTGCAATTGTTGTTACTTGTTATTAATTTGTATAATTTAAGTATCATTTATTTAAATTAACGAGTGCGAAAAAATGTTATCTATGGAAAAAAAATATTTTCAATTAACTCCTGCTTTGTATTACACAAAATAATGATAATTCAGTGATAATCATTTCAATTCGATTCTTAAAAGTACGCTATTTTTCATTAATGTTTTCTTATGACGTTATCACGTAAAATTATCGTCCGTAAACCGACTTTACAGACAACCAAAAGTTTTTATTTAAAAAATGTTAATATTTTCTCTCAGTGCATCATTCTTCTCTCGATTGAACCCACTTAAATAATTTCCTTTGCCCCTATTTATCAAATTTCTTTTCCAATGGAGACAGTGATTGCTAATAAATTAATCAATATTAATGTGAACCCATTTTTTACACTTTTAAAAAGTTTTATAATAAGCGAGAAAGCTTTTTTGGACTTATGAAAAAAATTCATTTTGGTGCTTAAATTGTCATTGGCAATAATATTATTTTGTACTATTTTTACATTCCGTACAAATCGTATATAAATTGTAGTACTGTCATTATAATATATTTTAAATTTCATTATATAGATACATAATACAAAATACAATAATGTTAGTTGGTGCATAAATACATGTTAAATAAAAAATAAAAATACACAATACATACTCTTGCAAAAAAATGGTGAAATACATATAAATAAAAATTTGTCGCTTCTAGCAACCAAGTTATCAGCACGCGTTTGCCTTTTAAGCCTGAAAAATTTATGAAAGTTTAAAACATGTATAAAAACTACTATTCTCTTTTATCCGCACCCAATGGTGCGTAGGGCACTGCATTCGTACACCCAAGTGCATCGAATCTTGATCATTTGTTAGATTTTTCTTTATTTTTTTATTTATTTTATTGTTTTTTACGCCCATAGTGGCATTTATATATACATTTTTAAATTATTACACTGTAGGTAGATATTCATTACCGCCAGAGATGGCATCCAGACACTGTTCCCTAAAATGCACTAAATTTGTGCTGCATTGTTTTATATATCATATATTGTTAGCAAACTTGTTAGCCTTGTGCGTGCGTGCATTCTTCGTATCGGTGAGTTAGCACTGTAATTGGTCGATGATTGGCTGCAGTAAAATAGTGCATTACTACGGGTAACTCGACCAGGCACTCGTATACTAATTAAATTTTTAAATTGACAACAATCAAACATAGATTTTAATACTTTGAACAGAAAGAGCAAATCATGAAGATCATGAAGCTAAGATGATTAGTAACCTACTTATCGTCTTCTTATTCTTCTTCTTTAGCCACGTTTGCTCCTATGTGGAGCACGTGGACATCACTAGATCCCTCCAGCAGACCCTGTCACCAGCTAGTCGCCTCCTCCCACGTCAGGCCCGCATCCATCAGCTCCGCCGAATACATCCGTAGGATGGTCATCGATGGTCTGCCAGGACGGCGGCGTTCCCTTTCCCTTTGCTTATCGTCTCCTGCGTTTAAATATTCAGATTTCCCAACACATGCACCACACTCCACACACATACAACAACACACATACACATGACATGACACAACCACTGTTTGCTCACTTCACGTCTTCAGAAATTTGTCTTGTACATTGTGTTTGTCCACGTAATTGATGTTATGTTGTAAATGTTACCACAAATTGAAAATTATTTGTTAACTGTACCAAACATAGCACTGCGTGTATAACATTAATTTCATTCATTATACCATATCCGCTCCCTGTGTGGAGCATATGGAATCCACAAACTGCCTCCAGGCCAAGCGATCGGCCGCCAGCTCCCGCGCATCCTCCCAAGTCAAGTCCACGTCCTGCAGCTCTGACGCAAACTGCCGACGAATTGTCAACAGTGGACGACCGGGACGCCGAGAACCTGATGCTTTGTAAAATAGGCAAGCATGGTTAAGGCTCTCGGGAGGCATACGTAGTATATGGCCTAGCCAGCCGAAACGCCTTCGCCGTATGACAGTAGATACCAAAGGTTGCTGTGTCCGTTTGCCTCACCTCTGTGTTTCTTACAAAGTCAAACCACCGCACACCTAAAATTCTTCTAAGACACCTATTCTCAAAACTTAGTATTCTGCTGTCTTGGGCCCTAAATTAATAACATTAAAATATAAATAAATACACTTACGAAGTACCAGTCTAAGGTACACACATGAGCATGAAAATCACATGTAAATAAATATTTAATGTTGACTCCCTACGGGAATCGAACAATATTATTAATTCCTTCATCGTTTTACAACTTTTGGTAACAAAATTGACAACAAACTTGTATGTACTTAAGCTTTCAATTTCTAAATACAAAGAAATTTTACTCCATCAAACCAGTTAATCTAGTTACACAATATAATAAAATCTTTAATCGTTTCACGACTAAAGGTATCAAAATGGCCAAGTAATTTAAATTTTTAATGACTGATTAAAGCATCTCTCAACGACCCGATCGGCCCCCAGATCTGTTAATGTGCCGGCAACCCCTATTAATATGTAATGATTCTCCAGCCGTTTGTGCTGGGGCCCTCAGCACTCTCTCAGGTTGGTATTTTATTGCCTATTACATCCCCCGAAAGGGGAGAATAGCGTGAGCCTTTTGTGCTCGGAGCCCTTTCCATTAGAGGTCGGACCGATGTATTGACATGTGCTGTGTTGTGACCATTATGCATTTATCTGAAAATTGTACATCTAAAATAACAATTAGCAAATACATAAAATACCAATTTATCTTTATGGTCTCATCGACTTTTCTCTCTACCGGTTTCGAGACGTGACCCGTCTCTTCGTCAGGACAACAACCCTACACCAACATGCAAATACCAGTACACAACTTCACCATGGTAAATTTACAAAAATATAAAATCGACATGCAGATGAGACACATGCTTCACTACGCCACCATTAAGGGTTAATGATTTATGAAGCTAATATCATCCACAGCCCAGCTTTGAGGATCTTCACGACCTGGATCCGTTTGGCGACTCGGCTCTCTGCTATAAGCGGAGGCTGAGTAGCGCAAACTTATCATAATCTATTTATAACCTACTTATCGTCTTCTTCTTCTTCTTCTTTCGCCTCGTTTGCTCCTATGTGGAGCATGTGGACATCACTAGATCCCCAGCAGACCCTGTCACCAGCTAGCCCTCTCGCCTTCTCCCACGTCAGGCCCGCATCTATCAGCTCCCCGAACACACCCGTAAGATGGTCATCGACGGTCTGCCAGGACGGCGGTATCCTCTTTCTCTTTACTTATCCTCTCCTGCGTTAAATTATTCAGATTTCCCAACACACACACCACACTTCGCACACTTTCAACAACACACATACACATGACATAACTGAACCACTTCACGTCTTTAGAAAGTTGTATTGTACATTGTGTTGTCCACGTAATTGGTGTTATGTTCTATATGTTCCTTAATTTGAAAATTCTGTTAATTGTACTAAACATAGCACTGTCTGCACAACAATAAAATATAAATAAATAAATAATAGTTCAAAAGGATTAACAGTTGGGAAGGGAGAAAGAGGGGGGGTTAGTTAACCATTACAATGAAATATCGAATAATGGACTCTATTGAAAAGTTACTTGATTATTTATTATTAACATAATATTAAAAATGTTGGACCACAAAGGTAATGCTTTAAATATTAACAATATTTCTTTATGGTATTTAATAGAACTATGCCTTACCATATCCGCTCCCTATGTGGAGCATATGGATTCCACAAACTGTGGTATTGAGGTGGTTAAAAATATAAATAATCAAATAAATAAATATAAAAACGTAACGGTCCCGTTAAAAAACATAATGTATGGTCCCATAGGTACGCTCTTCTGCTGGACGCGGAAACTAACCCCACGAGAATTAAATATTAATTCTTATGTTTTCTTTTATTTTCGTGTCCACTTACAAGCAAAACCTCGTACAAGAAATATTTTACAATATTGTACATATCATATTGTATTCTTACTTTAATACCTTACCATGAAACAAAACATTTTGATTATTAATTTTCAAACCATCAACTTTGTGGTCCAATATTTTAATATTATGTTAATAAAACCTACTAACTAACCATCACGCCATTTCCCCGAAGGGGTAGGCAGAGAGGATTGAACGCCACACCACTCTGTCCTGGCATACTTCTCTTGCTTCCTCTACATTCATACATCTTGTCATGCACGCAAGTCGATTATTCCGACTTCTTACATGCCCACTTGTTTTACTTGATCATGCCATGTCTTTCTCGGCCTTCTTCGACCTTCTACTTCTATTTTTTTAGCCGTTATTTCATCATCCATTCGCTTTACATGACCGAACCATCGTTGAAAAGACCTTTCTTAATTTTGTCGATAACGCTTATCTCAGCCTTGCATTCCGCTCTAATTTCAGCATTAGTGTAGTTTTACCACACACTCGCCCGAGAGATCGCATTTTAACTGCATTCAATCTACTTTCATCCTTATTTTTCCAACTCCATGCTTCGCTTCCATACATAAGGTTTGGTACCAGAACTCCATTATGCACTGCCAAAAAAAAATTAGTATAAAGCCACTCCTACTTTTTTATGTCCACCGGTTTATGTTGTTTTTCCCAAGATTCTAAAAAAATACATTGACGAGAAAGCTGTCCTCATTTATAGTTGAAAAAGTCGTGATAACTTTTAAAAAACATTATTTTGAAATGTTCTCAAGCTATTGAGAAGTTGCATGAAAATGCAATTCACATGACAAACCTTAAGAAAGTTAGGAGTGTTTAAGTATGGTAGAGAAATATGCAAATTGGTTGAAACTTTTACCTGAAAGATACTTGATACAAGTAGTCTTCAAGATCTCCTTTCTGTTTTTTGTTAAGACTCTTGAGACGTTATTGTGAATAAAATGCAAATCGCTCGATTTCCCTCTAGAATTTTCTACTAGAGCGATGATTTTTTCACACTTGTAAGATTTGTTGTGAATTAATAATTAAAATAATGCTCCATAAAGATAGAACCTTCCTCTTCCTTGAATTATATCAGGAAGCTAAGCTAAGCTAAAGAAGCCTTTTGAAAATATGTATATTTGCTTAGAGGTACTTGTATAGGAGAAAAGTAATCGATCTCACTTGCTTTCATAAAATTATAAATAGTCACCTTGACACAACGCTAATAAGCAAAATCGGTCTGCGTGCCAATTAACGACTGCGTAATCCAGACATTTTCAGAGTTGAGCGCTTTTCCTCCAATACAGGATATACAATCCTCTCTCTCGTATGTGCAGTACAATGTAATACACAGGGACAGCACTGAAGGTACAGATGGGACATCTTCGGAAGCTCCGTAGTTGGGTTCAAGAGAAGGTTGTCCTTGAGATATTTGTGATCACTCTTGCTTTTATTTACTTAAGCATTGTGTGTATGTCACATTTTCGTAAACATTATGTTTTGGTCATTCGATTAAGCATGACGTAAACAATTTTAAAGGGCAATTGGTCTACCTAGGTATATTTTTATCTTTTTTTGTATTATGTTTAGTATCCTTTTGTCTTTTATTGTTCCGTAACAAAATATAATTTCTGTCAATGTAATTAAAACTTTAACTAAATAATATAGCCCTGCATGTCCTGCATTTACTATTTTTCTGACACACCTTTTTGTACAATAAATACTTCTTTTACATAAGTTGAATCATTTAAAAGATTACGCCATATCTCATGATTGATTGATATTGTAGCTAAATTTATATATTAAAAATTCTAATAACTTGTTTCTTTTCTTTTTTCAGAACTATCTTCACCTGCCGTAACAACAATCTCAACAGAAGGACAAAAAACTGTATCATTTAAGAATCTAAAAGACTCAAATGAAAAGTTCTCAAATGTAGCATTTTTCAAACCATCCTACGAGGATGGTAGCAAAGAACCTTTTGTTAAAATCAACAATTCTCAAAAACATAAAAACAAAAAGGCACAAAACCTTTGGTCTAAGCTAGAAGAATATTCATTGAGAAGATATTTGAAGATCAAAGAAGAGACGAAGCAAGATTTTAGCTTAGTAGAACAAGATATCAAAAGCAAAAGAAAAGACAATTTTAGATCTGCAAGAAAAAAGTCGCAAAGTGGAGTAACATACTATTTATTAGATAAAGAAAATAACCCGTATTTTAAATTACTGAACGCTGTAAATATAAGTAGCAATTTCAATGAAACGCATAGAAATATAGGTAACATAAGAATTTGGAAGAAACACGTTTCAATATTTAAGCAAAGATTTGAAGACGCTTTAAATATAAACAACAGATCAAAAACAATACATGATCCTGATGGAAAACAGCGCTTGAAATATGAAGAAGATATCAGAAATGAGTTTAGAGAAAGGAGAAAAATGACAGGAGAGAGTGATGGGAAAGATTTGATGGTTTATGGCAGTACTACAGAGACTCCAGTCCCAATATCATTTGTGAACTCAAGAGTCGAGATGATCAAAAGGTTTAGAAGAGAAGTTGCTGATCCAGATTCCATCATTGGAGCTTGTAAACCTTTTGTTGAAGGGCTACCAGACCAACAGACCTTCTACAGCCCAGGGTATCCAGAGAATTATCCCAACCAAACTGATTGTGTCGTCGTCCTAACGGGTAAGTTGAATATTCCTATAATTTTTGACGTGATAACGTCTAATAAATCGATGAATGCCGGCTGCACACACGAAAAAAAGCATGACTCATTGTCACGTTCCGCCTGAGCCGAGTGTGCAAGCGAGAGCGCGGAACAAGCGATAGAGAGGCACGATCGGCCTAAGCGTTCGGTTTGTGGCGCATCTATCTCTCTTCCACTCCATCGACCTATGCGTCCGAGTAGAAGAGAGACAGCAGCAGCACAAAAGAAGAAAAAAAAAAAAAATGTTTATTTATGGAAAAAATTGTAATTTCCAATTAACTCCTGCTTTGTATTATACAAAATAATGATAATTCATTAATAATAATTCAATTCAATTCATAAAAGTACGCTATTTTTCATCAATGTTTTCTTATGACGTTATCACGTAAAATTATTGTCCGTAAACCGACTTTACAGACAACCAAAAGTAAAATTTCAAAGGCAGATGTCACAATTCCAATAACATTCTTTACAAAATGTTTATTACGAACGTTTGATGCGTTTAAAAAGTTTGTTTGCAATAAAATTGAACTTGCCAAAGTTATTTTCCTTTCGTTTTTCCGATTTAAACCTAGATTTTGACATGAAATACAGTATCCAATTACTCAGTCCGCTCAATCACCCAAGTTGGGTATTGTTTCGCCATTCGGGCCTTCAATCTTTGCCTAATAAATTCGCCTTTTTGGGACCAGAGTAACGCCCTGGGGTTATTTACACTCCTACCGAACCTTTCAATATTCTGTCTAACGTTGAGAAGGGTTGTACATTGTTACAACCCTCTCTCACCAGACAACAACAACCTTTTTTTCTTAGTTAACAACATTTTGATTGCCATGTTTCAAACCGTAGCATAAATTTAAAAGTGTTCTGCGATTTGTAAAGTGCCACAGGCGGATTGTTAAATACTGACTAGATCAAATGAGGGAATCCACTGTTTTCTAAAGTATTTTTTTTCTATAAACGTACTATTCAACTAAGCAAAACAAAAATATTTAATATTTTTTTATAAGTTATTGATGAAGATACGACGATTTTTTAAGTTGCACATTTAAAATACCGCGCAAAATACTACTATATACTAAGTGCGTCATTTTTGCAGGAGTGACGTCATAAAACAGACGGCTAACGGCGCAGTGGTAGGTGGTATTTCTCCAGCCAGTAACAAAACTGACAAAAATCTATGCAAACGACGGCCGGAGCACAGATAATATACCGTCAACTCAACTGTCAGTTATACAACAGCTGTTCTAGGGAGACTGAATGGCGGCCATCTTGTTTTGCGATAGATGATTGTATTCAGATTGTATTCCATATTAAAATGCCAGGGTTTAAAAACGGAAACAGGAAACACTACACTAAGTTACAAGGAGTGACGTCATTGTTTAGGATTTTGAAATGAATGCTATTTTCAACATTTTTTATTTATTTTTGCGTGCGTTTTTGGGATATTTTATCTCACTTCAAAATTGTTTAATATTCGCGTCTACACGAAAGCATTTTTAAAATTCAATTCTGGTTTGCAGTGGATTTCCTCATTGCACCTTTAAATTAATGAACAAGCGAGACGGTATACACCGCGTACAAGCGGAAAACCAGTGAATCTACATCATATTTGGAGTAATTTTGTAGATTAAATTTTTCGATTTGATTAATAGTTTTCGAGATAATTGAGTAAGACGTAATTTTTTTTTCGAGACACTTTTACAAATCGTTATCAAATATCATTTATTTAGTCAAATTAATACTATCTATTTAGAACACAAAAAAAAAAAAAGCATTATTTTAAGAATTTGTGTAATTTTACTTAATCTGCGGTACCTACTTTAAAAAAAAATTACAATAAATTTTTACAAATTGTGATAAATATTATCTCCAAATATTTTCAAAAATCCAGTTTTTGTCTACAAGTATTTGGACACACTCAAAATGTTATAAAAAATAGCTGGCAAAAGTTATAAGCATAACAAATTGAAGATTCATTTTCAGGCGTTTCCTAGTAGGTGATATAATTCGGTAAGAATCTCACTTGCAATCAGTTTCTGCTAAAATGCTTAGCAATTTTCTCAATGGATGACAGAGAGTGTTCATATGTGAAGCGTCGCGCTATTTTACTGTAAAATTGGCAGATATGGACATCAAATACTAGGTGAAATGTGGGAATGTTGTAATACATCAAGTGGCCACTTAGCCCAGCCAATGACAGGTCATAAGCCCTGTATATCATAATTCCCTTACAAATTTCTCGTCTCTGTTGAGATGTCAAATTGTAAGTATTATCTATTTAGTCAAATCAATACTTCGCACAAGGAAAACTTAATTTAAACAAGAATTCGTACAATTAATTTGACTTATTTGAAAGAGCGACTGTGCCTGGATGGTAGAAATCGAGGAATGCCGAGAAAGACATGGCATGATCAAGTAAAACAAGTGCTTGAAAGTGGGCATGTAAGAAGTCGGAATAATCGACGTGCGGGCATGAGAAAATGTATGAATGTGGAGGAAGCAAGAGGAGTGTGCCAGGACAGAGTGGTGTGCGTTCTATCCTCTCTGCCTACCCTTACGGAGAAATTGCGTGATGGTTAGTTAGTTAGAAAAAAAATAATTTTGAAGCTCAGATTCAAAAGTCATATTACACATTCGACTCCAAATATGTTGTAGATTCACCAGTTTTCCGGTTGTACCACGAGTTTTGTTACTCAATGTATATGAAGACATAAGATCTTACACATAACCTTAGTGGGCCCCAATTAGCCCTCGGCCCAGAGGTTACCCATGACTGGCCTTTCACTGTATTCCTGTTTACTGACTTTGGATCCGAAATTCGCTAATACACAACAGGGTCAAATGGGAAAATGATTCACGTTTATGAATATGACTTAGAATTTTATTCGGGGCATTTTGAAATAAATACTATTTCCGAGTGGTTAACGAGATAAATAGGTGACAAAAAAAAAAAAGTAAAATAAAAAAATATATGAGGTGACTGTGCCTGGATGTAGAAATCGAGGAAGGCCGAGAAACACATGGCTTTGATCAAGTAAAACAAGTGCTTGAAAGTGGGCACGTTTTATTGCCCCCAGTTTAATTAATTCTTTTTTAACTGACAATAAAATGGCATTGTCAGATTTTCCAAATTTTTCATCTTTTAAAAAATTAACCCAAAGTTGGATACATAGTGTAAAGGTAGAATCATTCTTACTTTAAAGACTATAACTATAACATAATTTACGTCATTTTTTATTTTTTATTTTTATTTTCTTATTTTTATATATTATAATTATTTCCCCTCTTCTTTTTCCGGTATAAAGATACCAATACCTTGTGTTCATTCTTTTCTTAACTATCTTGTTTACATTATCTGTTATTTTTCCATTTCTTTTTTTAACTTTATCTTTCTCTTTTGCCACGTGCACACTGTATGACTTTCACAGTATACCCACAACAGGCTATGCCTTGGTGGGATTTTTGTTTATATTTATTTATATATTTTTTTATTGTACATACATGTGTTTTAATGTAAACAAAAATTTTCTTTTGAAATAAAAAAAAAGAGAAGATGTATGAATGTGGAGAAAGCAAGAGAAGTGCGCCAGGACAGAGTGGTGTGGCGTTCTATCCTCTCTGCCTATCCCTTCGGGGAAATGGCGTGATGGTTAGTTAGTTTGGATAAAGTTAAAAGTTTTGTTGATTTTAGGCCCAAATCAAAAGTTCTGGTAGGTTAAGTACCTATTCGGATTAGCTTTGAAAAATTGGTAGAGTTGTACTAGACGGAAAGTACTCAATTATTTTTAACGGTCTAGGGAAAGGGTGGAGCTTTTGTTGGTATGTTAACAGCCGCCCACGACATCGGGAACTGGTTAAGAATAATGTCGTTTATTCCAAAATCATTTCAATATTTTATTTTATTTAATTCGTAGGACGATAAAGATGAAAACTATAACTTTTCTTTTAACGGCTCTGAATACTGTGGTGTATGGCAAGTTTAAAAATATATTTGAACAACATTTTGAATGAATACAAATACTTGTAGACAAATTACTGGATTATACCCATGCTGGGCTGATATCAGATATTATTGATATCTCAACAGAGACAGAGAAGCTCTGGAAACGAATGTGGGTTATCTAGGCGTTTACAGGGCTTATGACCTGTCATTGGATGGGTTAAGTGGCCACTTGACGTAATTACAACATTCCCCATTCCGCCTGTCATCTGACATCTGACAACCATGTATGACAAATTTTTACTGGAATCAAAAATATTTACTGGTTAAAATAAAAAAGTATTTACTGGTTTAAATAAAAAAGTATAAATAAATTGAAGAGACATCTTCAGACGTCTGCTAGTAGGTAATAAAGTTCAGATTCGAACCTTACTTACACCAATAATGTAGATCGCCCAAAAAAATACTTTAACTTATTCTCAATAGATGTCAGTAATTCGAAAATCTGTCGAAATAACAACTCGCAAGCGGATAGTTCTTTACACCTAAGATATATACAAGTTTCAAAAATTTGTCATACATGGTTGTCAGATGTCAGATGACAGGCGGAATGGGGAATGTTGTAATTACGTCAAGTGTGCCACTTAACCAGGTTAATGACAGGTCATAAGCCCTGTAAACGCCTAGATAACCCACATTCATTTCCAGAGCTTCTCTGTCTCTGTTGAGATATCAATAATATCTTAAAAATATATTTTCGGCCTCCGTAGTTGAATATACCAAGGCTTGCTGTGTACGTTGCCACACTTCTGTGTTCCTTTCAATGTCAAACCACCGCACTCCTAATATTCTTCTAAAACACCTATTCTCAAAACTCAGAAGGCGAAGGCGTTTTGACTGGCTAGGCCATATACTACGTATGCCTCCCGAGAGCCGCCACCATGCTTGCCTATTCAACATGGCAGCAGGTTCTCGGCGTCCTAGTCGTCCACTGTTGACAATTTGTCGGCAGTTTGCGTCAGACCTGCGGGAAGTGGACTTGACTTGGGAGGATGCACGGGAGCTGGCGGCCGATCGCTTGGCCTGGACGCAGTTTGTTAAATCCATATGCTCCACATTGGGAGCGGATATGGTATGATGATTATGATGTAGTTTATTACATAATTCACTAGTTTTAAAATTGAAATCTTTAAAATTTGATCTTCCTTGCGCTAGATACATTACTGAAGACAATTGATAAACTAACTTGTTATTGTACAGCGCTTTTGGGACGATTTTTCCAAAAAAGTAACTTTATAAAAAATATTCCATTATATACTAACATACCTACATAATTAAATAAACATATTCTGCATAGATATTATACAGACCCTATTAAAAAGATCTTCAGTGCATTTCAGGATTTTTTTTCCAAAAAAGAAAGATTTGCAAGTGTGCAAAATATACACAAATAAATCAATTAGATATACATACATACGACGTAGTGTAGTTAATTAAGAGCTTACTCCACCACGTGACTCGCGGCCGCTTCCCATACAAACGTATTCCTCGATTTTCTCCCTGGAATTTAACATTAAAGCACTTATTTTTTCACACATTTTAATTATCGACCAGATGAATGTTTGCATAGTCTTATTTTTTAAATATTTTTTTTGTCTGAGAAGATAAATAAATTATTTAAAAAATAAGACGATACAAACACGCATCTGGTCGATGTCTAAAATGTGTGAAAAAATCATCCCTTTAATGTTCATTCCAGGGAGAAAATCGAGGAATACATTTGTGTGGGAAGCGGCCGCGAGTCACGTGGTAGAGTATTCCCTTAAGATATTATTTTTAAAAAGGGTTAAAAGACTCCTAAGTTTCACATTCTAGAACATTGCATTTTAGATTTTTTTAAATCCCTGCTTTAATATATTTTCATATATTATTTCCTTCTGCCCTTGTCTACACGATTCCTGGCCATAAACATGCGTCGTCCTTTCTCAGTCAGTTATGAAACAGAATGATTTAGGAATAGTTATTCGTTTTTTGGTAATTGTGGTTTAAATCTGAGAGAGTTTTGTGTCCGCCCCGTAGCATAAAGTATATCCACAGACACCCACAAACCCTCACACGTCCTCAAAATCCCACCAAGGCATAGCCTGTTTGTGGGGTATACTATGAAAGTCATACAGTGTGCACGTGGCAAAAGAGAAAGATAAAGTCATGTAGAAATAAAAAATAAACAGATAATGTAAACAAGATAGTTAAAAAAATAGTGAATACAAAATATTGGTATCTTTATACCGGAAGAAGAAGAGGAGAAATAATTATTATATATAAAATAAAAAATGACGCAGATTATGTTATAGTTATGGTATTTATAGTAAGAATGATTCTTACTTTACACTATTGTATCCAACTTTGTGGTTAATTTTTTTAAAAGATGAAAAATTTGAAAATCTGACAATGCCATTTTTATTGTCAGTTAAAAAAGAATTAATTAAAGTGGGGGCAAAAAATGTGCATGTCTCTGTTGATTTACAATATGGAATTTCTAGCACTCGGATTCTCCTTTGGACTAGACCTATTTGAGCTTCTAGCAAAAAAGTTTTGGTGCCTAAATACATAATTTAAACATTGCAATAAATATGTTCGTCTTATGTTATATCTTATATCGTCTTATATCCATTAGATTTCACCTTTGTCTGAACAAGTACAGGCTTATGGGGGTTTCTACAATATGCATAGGTTATTAGTACACACCACTTTTATCAGCGTTTACATAAACAATCAGAGCTACTTAACGTGCGTTCTTGATAATAATTTATGACTACTAGGGGGAGGTCCTTAGAAGTCCGCCAGGATTAGTTACAAAATGGCGTTCTTACTCTCTGCCTAACTTAATGTAAAATGGAGTGAAAAATGGTTTGTTTGTCTGTAAAGTCTCGGTATTACGGACGATAATTTTACGTGATAACGTCATAAGAAAACATCGATAAAAAAAAGCATACTTTTATGAATATTTTTATTATTACTGAATTATCATAATTTTGTAAAATACAAATCAAAACAGTTATATTGACAATTACATTAATTTTTCATAAATTTACATTTTTTTTTGTTTTTTCTTCTTGTGTGCTGCGAGCTTTCTCCTTCTCTCGGACGCATCTGCCGATGGAGACGGAAGAGTCAACAGATGCATCACAAACCGAACGCTTATGCCGATCACAACAACATGTACAAAATAAATTTCCGAGGACATCAAGCTTGAAACAAACGGAGTATTTGAAATGTGACAAAGAGTTATATATTATGTATTTGTCAAAATGTTAATGTTATATATTTTCATACAATGCATAATTTGCTCCTACTTGTCAGCTTTATAGCACTTTTTCACATCTTGCTTTACTGTTTTGAAAGTAGCTTTTTTGTTAAATGCCGGGCAATTTTTTGGTTCGTTTACCGATGGAACTTGGTGCCTCGCTCAATGCTCGAAAGCGTGTATGACATAATATTGCACAACTATCTTATAAAATGTACAGTAGATTCTCAATGATCTTTATTACTTAACAGGTCTGTGTTTATTGTAATTATTTTTTTGTTAAATACTGATTTGAAAAAAAAAAAAAAGTGTTTGTTTATAAATAATTATTGTAACCACCTCAACAGGCCCCAGGAAGTCCTTAACAAGGGTTGTTCAACATCACAAATACCTGAATAAATACAATTACCAAATAAACGCATTTTGATAATTCTCTTTAATAGCAATATGGGTCATATTAGCACTGTCCCTCTAAAAGATGTCATTAATTTTAAAATGACTGCGTAAATTAATAAAAATTAAAATCATAATTAAATTATACAAAACATGGCTTCTAGTAGGTAACGCTAAAGGCTACGAGATCGATAATCACCAACGTGAAACACGGATCTTGATATAAGTGAAATAATTTATTTTTAAAACAACAATTATTGTTTAAAAAAAGTTATAAAAAATGGATATGGAGAGATTCAAATAAAAAATGGTGAAAAACTCTTACGACATTTTCATAACATCCGGTATAACAGACGTAACCCTGACTCTTCGTCAAGGTATCACAAAGAAATACTAAACACAGCTGCACATACAATAAATTGTTTTTCTACCATTTTATAATCACAAAAATAGATTATACGACATGGTGTTAGAAAACAATGATAGAAGACTACTCACAAGAAACATATGAATTCTGAAGACGGTAGACATCAAAAAAGTTCAACAGTAGGTTTTATAAGAAGAAATATAGTTTAAGTAAATGTGGTTAGATATTTTTATAATGTATATAAACACGCATGGGAGCTCATCGAAATCGGGATTCTTTAATTTAAAAATAAAATTCATAGAAGCGCGAAAGCTTAACGTAATAAATGCTAATAACAAGACTCGTGCATACAAGCGAATGATTCGAATTGAATGTTTGTTTATGAAAGCTAAGCACCCTTTTCGAAGTACTAAATAAGTAAGGCAGGTGACGGTATAAAACTTAAAAAAAAATAATTTAATGGCTAAACACAAAGCTTTAACGTTTTTTGTTTTTAGTTGGGAGAGCTTTAAAATTTGGACTGGTTGTGGTTCTAGGATAGATAATAACTCCATAATTAGAAATCTCTTTTCAAGCACTATGCTCCCTATGTTGTATTCTAGCTAAATTTATTCATGTACTATCGAATGATAATCCCAAACTCAAAACGTTTGATTATATACATCTAAGAACTTAACTGTTTCTTTCTAAAAATTTTCATTTTTAGCTATGTTAAAAGCTATAAATTTAATGTTGAGTAATAGCGTGCCGCTTCCACATACAAAGCGTATTCAGCGAATTTTAATACTGAAAATTAGTTTAGAGTAGTTATTTTTCCCACATTCTTTGTGGTTACTGAATGCGTGTTTAATATTTTTTAAACATTGTTATTTAAAATATGATAATTTAAATATTTAAAATATAGACAGATACGTAACACGCATCTTGTGACGATATCAAAAATAAATTGAAAAATGATAAACTCTATTGTTCAGTTGCAGAGAGGGAAAATTATTGAATACGTTTTTTTTAAAAACTAACTGATTTAAATCACGCAATTCTGACGTTGGGGGTTTTTGTAGGCAGAGATGATAACGCCAGACCACTTTCGTCATTGAAATACTTCTCTTAGCTTCTCCACATTCATACTTTCTTCTCATGCACGCTCGTCGATATTCCGACTTTTTATTATTTTTACTTTTGAGGTAGTGCTGCTCCTGTCATCACGTCTTCTCGGACGCATCCGCTTCTACATGAGTGGAACAGTTAGCAGATGCGAACTTTCCTGACGCTTATTTCGATGGGCCACTCTTCGCTTGATCCGAGCATCGCCTAACAATCGGCTCAGGCGATATAATGCTTACTGAGCCTTAATTTTTTCGATAATGTGCAACCAGCGTTCATCGATTTGTTAGAC
Organism: Micrasema minimum; assembly: GCA_022494985.1. Taxonomy (NCBI): domain Eukaryota; kingdom Metazoa; phylum Arthropoda; class Insecta; order Trichoptera; family Brachycentridae; genus Micrasema; species Micrasema minimum. Next base: position 20,096 of record JAGVSP010006596.1, read on the forward strand.
GTTATCACGTCAAAATGTTTATTCTTGAATAAATAAATCATCATACCATATTCGAAACCTATGTGGAGCATGTGGGTTATACAAACTGCCTCCCGGCCATGCGATCGGCCGCCAGCTCCCAAGTAAAGTCCACGTCCCGCAGCTCTGGCGCAAACTGCCGGCGAAACAGTGGACGTCCAGGAACTTGGTGCCTTGTAAAATAGGCAAGCGTGATGCCAAAATTTTCACACTAAACTCGATATAATTGGTACAATAATTCTCAGAATAATCCGTATACATCTGTAGCAATATTTCATTTTAAATCGAGTTTAATCCCGCAGTTTGACGAATGGCGTAAATACGCAAACACTGTACTGTGTCCATTATTATATCTTACAGGGTTATTCAAATTATTCGACTCACTTTGGCGATTCCATATTTCCTGAATAAGTATTACCCTGACTCGACACGGATTATCTAGTAAGTCGGGGACAGATCATTGTCATTTTTGTGATTATATTATTTTGTGAACACTTCAGTACAGTATACCAAAAATCTGTAACATGCTACCAAGAAGTATCAAAAAAATTATTAATTTTTCAAGCTTAAAAGAGAGAGCGTGATGAGAAACTTGGGTTGCTAGAGCGCGTTTTATTATATTGAGTTTTAGAATTGTATTTTTATTTTATATGTATTTTAATTTTTTTGTGCGCCTTAAAATGAAGTATGGAGTTGGATAAATAAGGATGAAAGTAATTGAATGCAGTTGAAATGCGTTCTCTCAGGCGAATTGTGGTAAAACTATGTATGATAGGTGCACTAATGTGAAATTAGAGCATTGATGCAAGGCTGAGATAAGCATTATCGACAAAATTAAGAAAGGTCTTTTACGTTGGTTTGGTCATGTAGAGCGAATGGATGATGAAAGAACGGCTAAAAAAATAAATTGATGCGACTGTGCCTGGATGTAGAAGTCGAGGAAGGCCGAGAAAGACATGGCATGAGTCAAGTAAAACAAGTGCTTGAAAGTGGGCATGTAAGAAGTCGGAATAATCGACGTATATTTTGAGAAGATGTATGAATGTGGAGGAAGCAAGAGAAGTATGCCAGGACAGAGTGGTGTGGCGTTCTATCCTCTCTGCCTACCACTCGGGGAAATGGCGTGATAGTTAGTTAGTTATTGAATTTTTATTTTTTTTTGTTAAATGGGTATTTATTGTGTAGTTTTTATTTTAGTTGAATTTGTATTTTGAACTACCATGTGATTTTTCAGTAGGCATAAACAAAGGACATTGAATTGTTTTCTTTTATGTGATAATATTGAAATTTAAAAAATAAAATAAAAAAATGAGATGTTTTTTTAATCAATACTGTTTTAATAAAATTTTAAAAAAAAATTTTTGTTATTATTAGAAAAAACATTTTTTTTAAAAATTTTTTTATTTATAAAAATAACATTACATAGGAAAAAAAAAATAAAGAATTCTTTTTCTTTTTCAATCTAATGCTCCCTAGGAGTTTTAACAATAAACTCATTTAGGGACAAATAAAAAACACATATTCATTTTATTCTAATACGCACTGACATCACTTAGATCACAAAATAAACACAATATATACAAAAAACAGAACCAATTCAATGAAAACATAAAACCTAAAGAAACAATAAACTGAATTATAACAGTAACAGCAAAACCATATATATTATATCTACGCAAGTAAAAAAGGTATTATTCAAAATACTTATTAATATAATATTTTTTACAATCAGAGGTCCTGTTTCGATAGTTAGATACAGGGATCTTAAACATGTCAGGTAACAAATTAAATTCGGAAAATGCTATGTATTTTAGGGATCTTGTACCGAATTTGGTTGTATTTGCTGGCTCTAAATGTATTTTGTTGCGTGAACGGGTGTTGTGCTGATGAACGTCTCTATTAAAAATGGTCTCGATGTTTGTGTGCATTGAATTAAAAATTGTATGTAATATTGAATTAGTAATTTCGTATGTAGGAAGCATGTGAAAGGGCATGATGATGATTAGTACCTCAGATTAAGTAAAATTGCACAAATTCCTATCAAAATGCTGGTTTTATTTATGGATAGTATTAATTTGACTAAAAACATGATATTTGATAACAATTTGGAAAAATTTAAAAGATATTGTTTTTACTTCGTACTCAATTTTTTCTCATATCATCATCATCATCATCTCAGCCCGTTGAGGTCTACTGCTGGACATAGGCCTCCCCCTGCCGTCTCCACTCCTCCCGATCCTGCGCCGTCCCCATCCACTGTCTTTCAGAAGACTTCCTGATGTCGTCCACCCATCTAATCCTCGAGGCCTCTGGTTTCTCGGTCTCCACACCAGAACGCGCTTCGTCCACCTGTCGTCCGTCATTCTGGCTATGTGACCGGCCCATTTCCACTTCAACCGAGAAATTCGCTGCACCACGTCGCAGACCTTTGTCAGTTGCTCGATCACAGATCACTACCGACTCGGTAATAAGCGACGTGATAACGATTTCTTACCCATGGATGTTTAACGTTTTCGCGATCACAATGGAACACGCGTTAAAAGTTATCGATCGGGATTATTAAACGAGCGCATACTAGTCGCGAGCCATTTCCCGAGATATATCTTATTCGCACATATATTCATTCAATCTTTATTATAATTTAGCCGGTTTTCGGCAAGCCAAATATTGAGAAAAGCAGTCGACATAATAAAAAATCCGACAAGCGCGTTGATTTAATGTTTGACGTACGGCCGCGATATCGCGTTGCATCGGCCCCGCTCGGCTCAGATCGGCAATGCTCGGCTCGGCGAACGCGTTCGCCGAACCGATACCACGGTATCGAACTGTGATCGGTCAAATCGTTAGGGCTAGCACGTGGTTAGCACGTTTTTAACTACGTCGATAGTTATATGTGATTGAGCAACTGGCGTCGGATCAAATCGTTTCTTTGAGTAAAATAAAAATAAAAAAATCTACAAAATTGACTCCAAATATGACGTAGATTCCCAGGTTTCCCGCTTGTACATCGAGTTTTGTTACACCATGTATTATGAATAACCCTGTAGTTGCCAATATTGGTACACCACGGTACAACAATATACAAGGCGAGGGGCTCAGGTGACTCTCACGTAGAAGTACTATGGTATATATGATGGAGGCAATAAGAAATATGAGTTTTATCAATATTAATGTTGCTTTGTGTGTTATGAGACCATATTGATTTAGTTAACATATTGCTTCGAAAAAAATAATTAACTAGAAGGGGCGTTTCCATACAAAATTTCATGATAGATACGCTTCCAAGGGTTAATTCATAAATTTTTTTTTTTTTTTTTAATATTTATTTCATATTTTTACAAATAAAATAATACAACACTTAGACATAATTATAGGTACAATAGTGGAACTTAACGCTATACCTCACCAATAAAAAAGACAGGCTCTTGTGCTTGGTGAGGGAAATATGTAGGTACTTTTTTTCTATTTTAGGTGCTACTTACATGAAACTTAGTTAAAAATTTAATAGACCCATCCTATTATACGTATGTATATAGATCTGTTTTTGTTAAAAATCGTGTTTACGATATTTAAAAAATTAATTATGGACATAAAAATGGTAACAAAAATCCCAAAAAAAAATTTTTGTACCTTAGATTCAAATCACCATCCAAAAAAATATCAATTTTTATTGTCCCGAAGTCCATTAGATAGAATGAAGAAATATTAGTAATTAGCCCTGGTCAATATCAAAAACGTGTAAAAAAAAGTGCTAAATTCCAGTGAAAAAATCAAGGACTACGGTTGTGCGGAGAAACGGCCGCAGGCCACGTGACAGCTATTCCTTCTAAACGTACCTATGTACATACAGTGTAACGGTGTACGTGTCACAGCAAAATATTCCGCGTAATTGAATGTGGTTAACGGGTGACAGCTATGGCGCCTGGGCGGGGTTGGGGGGTGTTTACTCCCTTATTAATGGCGTCGGGGCCACTTCCGGGCGTATTAGGCACCCCGGGGGCAAACTTGGAGTGTACGAGGCCATTATGAATGTCTCAAGGTGAGTCTTCACCTGGTATTTATTTACGTTAAAGTCGCTGACAAAGAAAATTCGTTACCTCAATTGAGGCGCTGAGGAGCAGAGGAACTTAAACGTCATTTTGTCAGTTCTTAGCAAAATGGCGTATGAAATAGTGTCTGCCAGATAGGATGATAGTGTGAGATGCATACATGCATTCTATCCCCTCCCTCTTTTCCCTAATCCCCCCTCCATTGAGACCCTGACCGCGGATGCACGGGTGGATGTCTAGGATGGGGGCCTGGCGAGGCAGTATGCCGGTCTCCGCACGGGTGGTATTAATTACTAATAAATAATGATAGGGGTAGAAACTAACGTTTCCCTACTACTGTTAATTTGGGCCGAATCTGGTTGGTTTGGGTGATGGAGACAATGACAATTATAATACATAAGCCCGAGACAGTGGTAGGGGCAATGAAAGCATTTGTTTGCGAACATAACTTAAATTCATCCGTATTTTTTTCACTCCAACAATCTTAAAATCGCGCGTTTAGCTTGTTGAAAAAATCAGTAGAGTTAGCTGAGTAGATATTGGTATAATTGTATGCTTTTAAAATCGTAAAAACAATAAACATGTTTACATTATAAGCTAGAAACCTACGATCGCGCTTCAAAAATACACTAACTTGTCTTTTGACAGACTGTACAGTTTTCTGTCCTGCTTAAAGTGCGAATCACAGATAAATTAAATCCGAAAAAAGGATAAGACTTTTCTTAGACTTACCTAAGTGAAGTATCAAAACACGTAAGATGGAAAAATATAGCTAAATATGTTTTATCAAATACATTTCCTAAAAGGCATGATTTTAAAGTGAAGTCTTTTCGGCTCTTTGTCAGAATGTTCTCAAGTCAAAATCAATCAATAATAACTAACTAACTAACCATCACGCCATTTCCCCGTAGGAGTAGGCAGATAGGATAGAACGCCATACCACTCTGTCCTTGCAGACTTCCTTTGCTTCCTCTACATTCATACATCTTCTCATGCACATACGCAGGTTATTCGGCCTTTTCACATGTCCACTTTCAAACACTTGACGTACTTGGTCATGCCATGTCTTTCTCGGCCTTCCGCGGCTTCTACATCCAGGCACACTTGATCAACTTCTTTTAGCTGTTTTTTCTTCACTCATTCGCTCCACATGACCAAACCATCGTAAAAGCCATTTCTTAATTTTGTGGATAATGCTTATCTCTGCCTTGCACTCTGCTCTCTAATTTGGACATTTGTACACCTATCATACATAGTCTTACCACACATAGATCGCATTTCAACAGCATTCAGTCAACTTCCATCCTTCTTTTTTCCACACCACACCATACATAAGGGTTGGTACCAGAACTCCGTTGTGTACTGCCAATTTTGCTTCAATAGTAATAAATAATAATATTTAAAAGTCTATAAAGCTCTATTCCACACTGTTTCCTCTCATAGAACTCACATATGGAGAACTTTCAAGTCGCTAATCTGATTTTTCTACCTAAAGTTCAATCCAATTTGCATATTTCACATCGTATTTGCCTGAGAATCTAAACTTTCCTCAAGTTTGTTAAGTAAAAGAGCATCTTCTAACTTTCCTCAGTTGCACGCTTGACAAAGATTTCAAATAGATCAGTTTTAAATTTTATTTAAAAGAAATTGTCCATAGATTTTTAAAAGGCAGTTTATCTGAAGGCACAATATAAATAAAATAAACATGATATTGACTTTTTCTAAACAACGCAAGTCTGAAGATGCCCGTAACAGGGTGAAAGCGCTAAATGTAAGCGTACCGTTTAGTTTTATTTAACTTTTATTAGTTATATTAAAATAATTAAACCAAATTATTAACCGACTTCTCCAAATACAGGGTCGGTGTCGTTAGTTGGATAAGTCTAATGATCGTGTATATATTGAAAAATGCCTGCAAAAATATAGATATGTAATTATTAAAATTTGGAATGCAAAAAATATTGTTTTGTAAATTCTAAATTAGTGAAATCCAAATTTGGTTCTATTATACTAATTTATGTAAATATTCAATTATGTTTAGTACTACAATGTGTGTTATGTAAAATACAACAATGCCCTGACTCGACACGGACTATCTAGTGAGTCGGGGCCAGATTATTGGCATGGGTCTCTACTGATTGAGTCGCCATCCCATTATTGTGATTACATTAAATGTGAAGTGTAATAAATAAATTAATTAATTAAATTACGGAACTCCAGTAAATAACGTCAACCATCCGTAAATAACCAACGCTGAAGTTCGGGAACGGACGCAGCAACCTCTAATAGCTAGAGTCGTGAAGATGCGGCGGTGGACTTGGCTTGGGCGTGTACTCCGGATGCCTCGGGTATGATAGGTGAACAAATGTCTAAATTAGAGCAGAGTGCAAAGCTGAGATATGCATAATCGACAAAATTAGGAAGGGTTTTTTCCGATGGATTGGTCATAGAGATGACGATTAATGAAGTTATAATGCGAGTGTGCATGGATGTAGAAGTCGAAGAAAACCGAAAAAGAAATGGCATGATCATATTTATGATCAACAGAACAGGTACTGGACATGTCAAATTGCGTAATAATCGGCGTCCGTGCATGAGAAGATGTACATGTATGTGGAGGAAGCGAGGGAAATGTGCCAGGACAGAGTAGTGTGGCGTTCTACCCTCTTTGTCTACCCCTTCGGTAAAATGGCTTGATGGTTAGTTAGTTAGTTATAAATATGAATCATCCAAATATACGTTGTCCAAATTTTTTTTTACTGGTTAAAATTTTATTAAACCGTCATTCCATATCTGCTCCTTATATGGAGCATATGGATTCCACCAACCGCCTCTTAGCCGAGCGATCGGCCGCCAGTTCCCACGCACCCTTTCAGGGAAGTCAGGTCCACGTTCCGAAGCTCTGACGCAAACTGCCTACGGATTATCAACAGTGTACCTTGTTAAATAAAAATCCTTAGTATAGATAACATAAGCATTTATGTTACCTAAATCGTAAAATTTTTATATTTTTTGTTTATTTAAAAAAAATAAATAAAAAAGTTAGTAGAACTTTGGGAACCTCTGCTCTAACGAGATTCTTCCACTTACTTTTAAATGTATTTAACTGATTTTCAAATCTTGAACTTATCTGTTCTGGAAGAGTTTTCTAAACTCAATCGGAATATCTACTTATTCCAAAAACGTTTTAGTGAAGTTTGAAATGTATCTTTAAGCTCTTGTTAGCTTATTTTGAACACAATTTTTTCAAATTATTTATTTATAAAAATAAATCTTTGCAATGAAATGTACGATATTTGTACATATTTTATTTTATTACAATTTGTAAATAGTATTTTCAATAATTCCTAAGCGGCTTGTGCTTGAAAATACGAATCAAGTTGGATAATCAACACAAAGTTGGATACATAGTGTAAAGGTAGAATCATTCTTACTATAAAAACCATATAACAATAACATAATCTCCGTCATTTTTTATTTTATAATTATTTCCTTTCTTCTTCTTAAAGTATTTTTTAAAATTATTGTTTTCTCTTTTGCCTCGTGCGTACTGCTTGAAAGAGTGCAAACAAATTTATATTGACTTTCTCAGTATACCCATAAACAGGCTATGCCCTTGGTGGGATTTTCGTTTATTTTTTCTAATATATATATATATGTGTTTTTATTTAATTTCTTTGAAAACAAAAAATTTTCTTTTGATAATTAAAAATGTTAAAATTTAAAAAAAAGTCTGGCGGAGTAGGGATTCGAACCGGTTAACTAAACTTAGAGACGGAGACGCTACCACTGGACCACCGGCCATAGGTTATTTCGCCGTTTATGTGACCAACAGTAATGAACTTATCGATATGATTGTTATTTTCACAAGGAAAGTTGTACAGGTACTCTAAATAAATTACAAAGTTAACGTCGCGACAGGAAAAAGTTTTTCTGATATATCGCAGGTGCAAAGAACTTTTGACAAAAGTAATAACATTTGTGATCCCCCCCCAAAAAGTTTAAGAAACAGTGATCCCTTATGACAAGGTGGATATATATATATATATATAAAATCCATTATTTGTAAGTCATTAGAGCTGCGTTAGTCAAACTATATTGGTGTAATTTTTTAATTCAGATTATTTTTTTACATGGTATTAAAAATGTTGTTTGGAATTATGCTACTACTTTCCCTAATCCGCACCCAATGGTGCATAGGGCACTGCATCGGTACACCAAGTGCAGTGATTCTTGATAGTTTTATTACATGATGGTAAGATGATCGTCATACGCTT
>JAGVSP010006604.1:0-14800 GCA_022494985.1 Micrasema minimum
ACTACGTCTTGATTACCAACGGCATTGACAACTACCCACTCAGTATTAGCAACTACACAACGAATAGAGACTGTGTCGCGCGTCGGAACGTTGAATCAATTCGACCACCAGTCCCAATGGTTGTGCTAATATTTCCAAAATGAACTTGTTGTGACGCATTTAATGCAAGCCGCCAACCCCCAGCACCAATACCAACAATCTCGATAACAGTACCTACAGCAGCGGTAGACGGTAACGTAGCCACAACTTGAGAGGCGTTATTTAGCCCGTACGCATTATCAGCAACTAACGCCACCGTAGTAGTGGTAATTTCGGTGTAAGGAAGTCTGTTTAGTGTGGTAGTAGGCGTGTAGTATTCAAGAGATGTTCCGGCACTATTAACTCTAAGGTTTTGTAATGCGGAACCAAGGGCACCCAACCCCGTACCACCACGAGCAAAAGGTAGAATTCCTGAAGCAACATCACTTGCATCGATTGCGGTGTCACCAATACTAATCCAGTTAGCATTAGAGGATGCAGGGAGAGAGGCAAGAATAAAGCTTAGACCATTATCCGTTTGCTTTGCCACGTCTCCAGGTTGTACGTTGACTAAAGCAAGTCTTGCTGCTTGGTCTGCAACCACTTGAATCGACGTAAGTGCAACAGACGGAATTGTGGATGCCAGAAGTTGTCCGGCACCATCTAAAACCGGAACGTTACCAGCACTAGCACCCGCAGTTAGAAGTGCAGCGGAGCCTAAAGAAAGAACGGCTCGTTGCGCTGCTGCGTCAATTGCAGCTAGCATTGCTCTACCTTGCGCGGTACAAAGAATTTCTTCGGAAATCCCTCCACCAGCAGATTGTCTACCTACAAGTCTATCGGTGGCGGAAAGAATCGCTTTACCGTTAGCTGCGTTTTGAAGTGCCATGAAATGTTCCTACAAATTAAAAAAAAGTTAGATTACCAATAGCGGAAATAACCGCCCATTTGTTTGGTGATTGAATACAAACAAGTTTGAGATAATCACCCGGGGTATCTGAATAAATACCTCCACTACTACCGTTAGTTGTAGTGATATTCCCAAATTGAATTTGTTGACTAGCGTTTTGTGTTATTTGATGTGTTCCTAGAGATGCCAAAACACTAAATTCAAAACCTAGTGGTGCGTTAATAGGAAGAATAAACTGAGTTGGGTTCGGTGTGTTGTTAATAGAGATATACTTAGAATGAGTCCGTGTTTACAAACATAGCCGTAACAGGTATCCAAGTATCAACACTACTTACAAGCTCCTCTATTGCGCTTTGAGCGGTAGTACCATATCCAGGTAACAGAGGGTTTAGGTTAAGTGTATCCGCTGTGTTAGAACTCGAACCAGAAAGATTAAGCGTTACATCTGTAAAAACGTCAACTTCAAATACCGATGGAGTCTCAACGGAAACCTCAAAAGTATTTGGTACATCAAAAATTGTTTGGCTCATCGAGTTACCTCAACGGATAACCACAACCTTCCTTGCATTGCTCGGTCAACCGTCCCATCTGCGAACTCTCGTTCCCAATCATAAAAATACGCTTTAGACCATACCCCTGTTGGAAAATTTCGTTCTAATTGGACATCTTGGGGTATATCCGAAAAAATAACTTTTTCTTTATCGGGAATAATAAGTGCCGCAGTAATCTCGTCTGTTACGGTGCCAATAATTAATCCTTGTAATGGGGTAATTGAAAATGTCCAAGTAAACAAGGGTGTCGTATCAGAGTACTTTTTCTACAAGACCCCCGCCAAATTTCTCCTGTAAGGTCAATTGGTGCTATTTTGGCTATAGACAACACCGGAATTGCTTTGGTGCCCACATACGGCTGAATAACAACGGATTCTGAACCGACAAGAGGTAACTCCGTTTGTGGTGACTTCTATTGCCTCACATGCCGATAGTTTGAATTTTAATACCGTTGCGTCTGGTATTTCTTTTGTGATTGGTGCACATTTTAGAATTGTGGAATTAACCAATCCAGGACAAATAAGTTTTACTGAGTGACTATAAACCAAAGACGTTTTAGATGTGGCTCCCTGTTCAACAACTAAATTTCTAACTATTCCCATGGGTCTTCTTATCCTTTTTAAGTTTTTCCATGAGTTTTTGATACTCAAAAGCACCTACATACAAAGGTTTAAGCTCTAGGGTATCCGAAGATTTGTGCACGAGAATGTCTTGAGCACTAGGGACTGTCATGGGCGTGGTTTGGTATTTATTGAAAAACCTACAAATACTAAAAATTAGTATTTTGTTGACTGAAACACCCCATGATTCTATTATGTAAGTCGGAGTGACTCCGTGTTAAATTTCTCTTTCATAATTCGTTCATAATTCATTCATAATTAGAGTTGATATGCAACAAAGTGCATAGGGTGTTTTGTGTGATTAGTCAGTTTTATGTGTCACGCTAGTTTTGTTCCTACACACTCATGGATTCTATACTGTGCTCTTTTCCCTCGACTTTGGAAACTACGTCTCGTTCAATAAGGCTTTGTAGTCCTTTATTGATTGTTGGTCTACTGACTGATACAGTTTCCGAAAGTTTTATTTGTGAGGCATAAACCATTCCTCCTACTTGCATTAAGCATTAACGCAATAAGAGTAATCCCTTCGTGCATCGACACTCCCTCTCTATTCCAATTTGTACTTTGAGTTGTATTAAAAAAAAAAGTAACATGGTCGTCTCTGTGTTTTCATGATATACTGGTGTGTTATAAGGTACCTATAGGTGCTGCGGGGTTGAGGATGTCCTCCCCCGCTTTTTTATACTAAACCAGTTTTCTCTAGCCGACAAGGAATTATATTTTTTCGTGTAATTCTAGGATTACAGACTCTGTAAAAACCGTTTACTTTCAAATTTCTGAAACCCTTACGCACCAATGGTTCTGGAAACGCCCCTTTAATTTCATTCTTAAGAGACAATATAAACCACAATTTTCAAACCACGGCGAAGCCCCTGCACGACCGTGCGTAATCCAAGTTTTATTTCTAACCCAAGTGCGTTGAGCTACTGGACGTAGCGATACGAACTGTGGTTAGGTTCTCCATATCTCCGAGATTCCATCCACAGTCCTTGGTTGACCTCTCTAAAGTCTTTGCAAGAAATCCAGTCTCTACACCAAAACAAACCATAGTCCCCTAAGTGAATTACAGGACACTCAGAGACCCATCAAGGTCGATGGAGGACTGTAAACGATAGAATGTACCCGAGAGTATCTAAGGTGTCTTGTAGGGGATGCTAGGAGTCTTTGGTTGAGTCCTGTAATTCTCACTATACGGGGTACCTAAAAACACTTTGACAGTATCAGAAAAAACAGTTATACTCAAAAAGTCAAACCAGTTTAAGTAGAAAGGTGTCAAACCAGATGAGTGAATTACAAGGTAAAGTTACATTTTCGTATCTACAAAACAGAGACGACTACAAACACGACCTGTACATTACGGTAAAGGACACCAATTCTCGAACTGAAGTAGTGTTGATGATTAAAATAGACTCTAAAGACATAAGCGAAGTTTTTAGTGGACTCGCAGAGGTTCCTGTAACTTATGAACCTTGTTCAAATCCCGAGAGACTAGGTAAGACCAGAACTGACTCACAAAGTTACATTACCTGTCCCCAAAGTTACAGACCGAACAGCAATGGTTAAAGCTACAGACCGAACAGCAATGGCTAATCGAGTTATTGCGGCTTGGCATGCAGACCAACCAAACAGAGAGTGTTTGTTTCCATCCTATTATTTAGATAGTCAAGACAGTTTTACTTATGTCTCAGATGGAAACTATAACGTAAACTTTACAGTTTCGGAGGTACGACTAATGCAATCAGAACTGAATGAGCACAAAGGTTTTTCTACGAAAAACTTTGAACTGGATTTTGCACTCGAACAACAAATTCGGTCTATACCGAACATGACCAGAGATGACCTGATAGATTTTGTTGGTTTACTAGCACAGAATAACCGAGATGTCCACGGTGTTCTGGCCAATTTTCGAGGTATTGCAGATGAACAATCCAAAATGATTGATAAATTGATTTTTTTTTATTACAGGGGAGTCGCTAATAACATGCCGTCTTCGCACAAAATTCCGGTATTCTCAAATTCAAATCCAAAGATTGTTGCTACGGGTTTGTCTCGTTTCTGCAAGGACCATAAACCGCCAGGTACACCAGTTGAGGACTATTTGATTACGTTGAAAATATGGAAATCATCAGTTGGAGACTTGAGTGCATCGGTTCACTTACCTGATTCCACTAAGAATCCAGGTGTGATTTATAGAGAAGTTACGTTGGATAAAATAGAGGACTCAGACAATCTTTCAACTATTTTAGAGGAGTATCAGTAACTGACGGTTGTTCCTTCAAGTCCACCAGTTCCAGGATTGCATTAGAATCTCGGATGGTTCTTCCAAATAAATCATTAAGCCCAGATAGGCAAAGATTAGACTGAAAAATAAGTCATCGTGTTTATCTGAGGCTTTTTTTATTGTTGCTAATTCCGCGTCCCAGGAAACTGCTCTCAAATGACGGGCAAAAACTATCCGGTCTTAGGTCATTGTATTCTTGCAAATCTGGGTGTATGCTAATTCTACCCGAAATAAATGAGTCTAGAACTTGTCTAGCAGGTTTAGAAGTTCTAAATTTCCAAACGGGAAATTCACAGCCAGCGTCACGAATAACTCCCTTTTTGCAATCATCATTGATTGACGTATTTGCAAACTGTTCTCCAAGAATTAAACCCGTTTCTTCTCTGGTTTGGTTTGCAAAGATGATGGATGGTTTGGCATCTAAAATTCCGGCTTGTACTTTATATTCCTGCATTACTGAGTGTAACTCCGTGACCGGAATACCCTTGCAAAACAGTAGATTTCCTCGTATATTATTCCAAACTTCACTAATATCTGAATAGTTCCTAGGTATCTTGAATTCCAGAATGCTCGTGTGCCAAGCGCTACGGCCTTGGTCCAGCCCCAAGATTCTAATGGAGTCAGATTCCGGCACAACTAAGGGGTACCTACTAAACGCACTATTGATATTTTCTTGTGTAATGCACCCTCCAATTTTACCGGAGTCCACACCCAATCTTTGTTCTAGAAAGTCAGATAGATTAGACGGGTTTATACCCTCTTCAATAATGGCTCTAGCCGCCAATCTCCCTTTTTTTTGACGAGATGGTGCGGTGAAGTCAAGACTAATCTGAATACGTCTGGTTTGCCATTCCGGTACAAGAATCTTTTCAATAAAACTCGGGTACCGTTAATCCCGATTTGGTACATTTGAAATAACAATTCATCCGTACAGCATCATCTAGTTCTTTCCCACAATTACTGCAACCAATAAACGGATTTCCGTCTTCGTCTTTGTGCCAATCAATAATGTTCCCAGTATTTGAAAGATACAGGTCTTCAAGTTCTCCACTTACGGGATTAACGCTTTCTACGGACTTAAGAATGGTTCCAAATGGATGAAGTTCTATCTCCGTGTTACAATGGTTGCAGACGCAGTGCGGAGAAAATTGAAATTCTGCATGAGTAGCGATTGATAACTCAATTCCTCCACCGGAGGAGCCCTTAGTCGAGCTGGCCCTTAAAGGTAGCACCGGACTAACGCTTTTCTCTACACGAGAGATTAAAGGGGCGACAAGTGTTTGCTTTACTTGACTACACTCATCATCAACAAAAACTACCGAACTTGTGTAACTAGCTGACGCAGAGCCTACCGTAGCCGCATCTGCGTTGATTACAGCACTTCCTTTTCCAAGACTATGAAAAATTGAGGTTCCAATTCCAACATCAAAAAGTCGGTTAGATGTGCTACTGCTTTTTGTAACTTTAGCTTTGCTCACATTAAAAGCAAAGTGTTCTAAAACTCTGCGATGCTGTAAAGGCATAAATTTATCAACTTGGTCAGCAAGAGGCCACACAAAAGCCGTGGTTAAACCAGCTCTTTGAGATAACCACGCATTAACTGAAATATTTACACAGCTTTTGCTTTGTTGGGATACCCCTGTTGTCCACACCCCTCCAATTCTCAAATCTCCTACAAAATATTAGTGGATTTCCTTGGTCGTTGATTCCATTCTTTTCAAATCCACAATCATCTCATTAACAAGTTCACCAGACGCAACTAGCTTAACCAGTTCCTCACGAGTTCTTTTCTTAGCTAGATTTACCATTGTTAGAGGAGTACACTTGGTTTTAGATTATTTGGAACTATTCCTCCAGGAATGTTTATTTGTCATAGAGTGTGACAACCCAAAGTGTATCCTTCCAGACCATTTATTTTTAGGTACACCATAAAGATAATTATGATGACATGGTTGCGAGTGTTTGTAGACGCAAGGGTAACATAAAGATTTAGTGCTGCCCAAATTGACCCAACATATTAGCCCTTAGGTCATCAGGTGTTTCTCAAAAAGAAGTAGCCGAGAGTTTTGGTTTGATCATAATAAGATTGTATTCAAAAAATTACAGGAAAATTTGACTGGGAGGGGAAAAACCTTCTGAGGTCCGTTTGTACCACGAACAAAAGCAAGAAAATTTAATGGTTAAAGTACGTCGGTTAGAGCTGGTTAGCTAGCTGCCGCTAAATACTTGTCAGTATCTAAAAACACGGTGTCTATCTGTATTAAACACAATAGAAAATGTTATTTAAAGACCACTTTGTGACGTATATCTAAAATGCTTTTGGTCCACTAAAAAATTGCCCAGTGTGTCTAAAAGAAAACTCTGGTTGCAAGGCTGCGGGAGCCTTTACAGACCATGAGGACGGTGTAGAATCTCCAGATACCGAACTATTATTGTGTCGCGTAGGAAACCCAGATAGTCCCCATAAACTTCTATCTGGGGACGATGACAGTTGGTATCTTCACGCAGTTCCGGCAAAAGATATTGACTTCACACCAAGTTCGGGTAGAAGCAAATACAACCGAAATGGGTCAAAGGTTGAATAAAACCCACACCGAGTCCTTGGTTTCACAAAGTGGAACTCTAAAGTCCCAAATTATGAACCTAAAGAGCACTCTAAAACGTTTTTAGAAGACCGAGGAATGACCCAAAACAGGCGTATAAAGATGGGTTTCGGGAGTTAACCAAGGATTCGTATCAGTCATTTTTTAAGGAAATTCGAGACCAAAAGAATTTACCGGAGTGGGGTTTGCCACTTGGAACGTTTATTCCCTGCAAAGACGTGTATGGGGATGTGGTCATGGTCAAGTACGACCAATCTCTGTAAGAGAGGAAAAAGCTAAATATTTGTGGATGCAGCT
The DNA here is from genome assembly GCA_022494985.1 of Micrasema minimum. NCBI lineage: Eukaryota > Metazoa > Arthropoda > Insecta > Trichoptera > Brachycentridae > Micrasema > Micrasema minimum. Next base: position 7,281 of record JAGVSP010006604.1, read on the forward strand.
ACACCCATATGCAGGTAATCAGGTGAGAGACCCAGAGTCCTATTCTTACTGTGGTACAAAACCAGGAACGTTTTGGAAAGGAGAGACACTCAGCGATGTCTGTTTAGTCGTAGAAGGCTTGCTAAAAGCCATATAGCGTATATTGTAACCTTCAGAGGAAATATCACGTCTACGGGGCAAGCGGAGGCCAATGGACTAGCAACCAAAAATACACCGAAGAACTCAAAGAAGGTCTCCGTAATCTTGGTGTGACCAAAATTCTTTTACTTCCCGACAGTAACAGCAGAAATAATCCCGATGTGTGGAGAAACTGTGAAAAGCTGAGGGGATGGTGCGAGACTAATGGATTCACCTTTATTTTAGGTGATTGGGGCCATTTAGACGGTAAATTTGAGAGCCAAGACCCAGATGAGATTCCACCAAACCAATTAAACAGTATCGTTCAGAAGTTTGGAAAACCGAAGAATCCGGCTGAATTACTTGCAAATTAAAGAGATAAAAGGGCCATATAAGCCTAAATTGTTGGTAGATAAGGTTGACAATACACTAGATTTCAAGGGATGGGTTGACAAACTGTCGGTAAATAATCATAAGTACCAGCTGTTAGACACACCAATGGGAACCGGAAAATCTTGGTTAGTAGAAGATTTACACTCCAGATTTGACGTAAATGTGGTATACATCTCTCAAAGCCCACGAGATTTACCTACGGAATACCTTGCTCGTAATGCGTATGTTCCTCCAAGTCGTCATAATGGCCTAGTAAACACGGGACGTAGAGACCCCCCTCGGTAATCTAATCTACAGAAGACCGAAGTCTAAAGACGAACCCGTGGACACGTCAGCGTCATGCCTAAAAGCCACAGAACATGCACTCGCACTAAAAAATGGTGTTCCTCCGGCTAAACTCTGTCGGGAATGCCCGGCATTTCATGGATGTTTGGATGGCTCCGACCCTGATTACACGTATCTCTACGACAAGATTCAGGGAGTTAAGAACCCACACGTTAATTGCAACCAGTGTTGCGGGGTTCAGTGATAAGTTAATCCCCGATAATGGCAAAGACTTTCATTATCGTGGACGAATGTAGTCAAAATATGCAACCCCTAGAGGTCATATCACTAACTTCGGATGAATTTACAGCACTAGACCGACGATTTACGCTAATTTCAGATGAAACTGATAGATTTGTTCCATTGACTGCGCCAACATTGACCGATGTAGAAGACGCAGAGCGCATCGACACACCAAAACTTGCAAAATGCAATGCAAAACCGAGGAAAAGCCAGTCAATACGGTAAGTTAGTTAAGGGTTTGATGAGCAAAGGCTATATTTTGGATGATAATGGTCTGAAATTGATTTGTAGAAGTCCTCAAGTCTCTAAAATCTTGGAATGCGTTAAGGCAACCAAAGTTATCTTGATGGACGCCACGGCCTCTAAATCAGTTCTTGAAGCTGAGTTGGGAATTATTGTTGAAGACTACGGTGCACAAGACTTATCCATTAATTCGATTGACATTCAAGTCTTTTTGCATCCCGGGGCATCCAAATTTAGGATTACACCCGAAGCATTTGAATTTGCTAAGTCCATTCAACGAGAGAATTGGGCAATGCTCGGAGCATGCGACCTCGTAGGTAAAGATGGCATTGGTTTCTTTAGAGATTCCAGGGGTTCCAATGCAGCACAAGAGAAAGAGGGCTTGGTTATTGCTGGTTTACCACTACCTAACCTTGGTGGTCTGAAGTTGAAGTACAGTATTCTTGAGGAACCAACCATCACATTTAACGAATATTACCAGGCTCACGTACAAGCCGAACTTTTACAGGCCATCGGGAGATTAAGGGATACCGTAGACAAGACGAAAGACTCACAGTTCGTATCGTGTGTCACACTAACTTGGACTGGCTACAGGAATATGGCTATCGTTTGGCATATAGAGCGGTACCAGAACTAACACAAAAGTATGAATGGCTGTTCCAAGTACAAACAGAAATTCCCGTGAGTGGCTGGTATCAAGATACTTCTGATTTGGTCATTACAGTACAGAAGTCTCTGAAATTAGGGAAGTTACTGGAAGAAACATCACAAGACCTATCCAAGAGAGCTATGGAGTATGGATTTAGTGCTCTTGGTGCATTTGACCAAAACTTTAAGCCATATAGAGACCGATTTTTGAGGATAATGCAAAATACACTTGCCAAGTCTAGTCAACCATGTTACAGTTAATTTGTTGAGCGAAAAAACTAATAAATGCCACACCAACTACCGTCCTTAGCGGAAGTCAATGAAGCTTTACGTGTACTACTGCGTTTAGTACCTAATTTAGAGTATCCTAACGTACTTTTGATTCAGCTTGATTCAGCCGATGTGTCTGTGTTTTTATCAAAATCTTGGCGTTCCTCTGATTTTTTTGAAGAGAATGTACCCTCAGAAAACTTGATTACATGTGCAAGTTTGCATCCATGTTATGACAATGAAGATTCTCTTTCAGCTCAATTAAAGAAATTAGCCTCAAGAAGTAACTATGCTGCTACAGTAGAAAAAGCTAAGTCACTTGGCTTGACAGACGAAGAAATTCAAACTATCCAAAAGGAAAATAATTAATCATGCAAATTCTAACCGCTACTATTGTAATCACAGGTTCCAGCTACATGTTAACCATCCCAGACAGCAAAGGTCAAGCACCCGTCAAAGTTGGAGAAGGAAATCTTACCCAGTACCAAATTGAAAAAGAACTCTTCAAGTCTGGAGATATCGTTGCTTATAAACCAGGAAAAAGCCCGTATCTTGTTGCACCAGCAAATTCGTTGGGTGTTGCAATGGGTACCGTAAAAACAGTGGAATCCAAGACTACTCCTAGTGGTGCAATCATCGTGGAGGTTTCGCTTGAGCAAGATGGAGGCTACGCCCGAATTAAATACTCCGGCAAACTTCCGGTCAATGGTGGTGAGGTTTTGGTCGGAAGTTCTGTTAAGGTTGTTGGTGTTGCTAGTGCCTACTGTCCTGCTGATAAGGAAATTGGTTATGTGAGCATTTGGGCATCGTCTGTAGAAGTTATGGAACTATCCAGTTTCTAAAACTTGGTCAAGTCGCCATAGGGCATTGGGAGACTCTAAACGGACATGGAGGGATGATAAGACTACCTTGGTAGCACATCCCCGTGAAGTGTCAAAGAATCCTCTCTCCTTTAGGACGAGGAGGTATGTCAAGTGTCCATCTGGGCATCGTCTGTAGAAGTCAAGGAATTGTCCAGCTTCTAAGATACTTAAAAAACTAGGTCAAGATTACTCCAACTCAACAGAACTAAATAAACCAGATGGCACTACCACAACAAATTATTGAGCTTGGAGATTTTGACCAAGTAACTTATCCTGAAGGACACAGGCACTATGTGTTCCCAGTAAACCCAGAGAAACTCTATACGTCTGTAACCACTCTCTTAAACTCAGACATTCCTGACTTTGTTATGGCTAAATACCATAAACGAGTAGGAGGGACATATGAAGCAGAACGGCAGATGGAGTTAATGAGGTGTATTGGAAACGCATTTGATAGCGCAATCCAAAAAGCTATCAATTACGGTGAATATACTCACCCTGCACTCCAAAAGCTAGGTTATCCAGAAGGAACCAAATTTCATACTCAAGTTCCGCTTGCTCATCATGACCTACTGTACATGGGAACCTGTGACATTCTTGTGGAGTGTTTAGACGGAACTTGGGATGTAGTGGATACTAAAGCTTGGTCTAAGTTTTACAGTCCCGAAGACGAAAAAGAAGACGAAGGCTTAGGTTTGCTTGACAGAACATTAAGTACCGCTAAAATTGATAAAGCCAGAAAACAGTTGTGTTTGTATGCTATGGCATTCGAGCATCTTTCTGGAATTAAACCAACCAATTTGCAAGTACTGCATTTCTGCCCACATACGTTTACTTACAACGTTTCGGGTTTATCTTGGCAATACCAAAGCAACCGAACCCAAAAGTCAATTCGAGAAACCATTATTCCTTTGTGTAAATTAGGACAAAAAGAATGTTAGAAACTTTTCCTTTAACCCCTCAAAACTTAACGTCAGTTGAACTTGCACAAATCAAAGCAGCAAATACGGCTGATTCATGGAACAATGTTTGTGACCAAATAAAAGGTGCTAGAGGCGGCGAATATCCTCCCGATTGGTTTTCTAAGTTTATTATGTCGGGTTTATTGGAATCCAAATCTTTAGTTATGATAACCACTGTGGTCAAAAACAGAGTAACTACTAGCGCAATTTATCAAAAAATGACTAAAAAGAAACTTCAAGTAGTCCGTATTCAATGCGGTGGAAATGGACAAACGATATATCTTGACAACCAAACTAATCTTCTGTATAATGTAGAAGGAAGTATTGTTGTGCAAGAGTCCATTTCTAAATCGTGCGATATACTTCCAATACCACTGGAATATATCGAGATTGACATAGAAGATGAAGCGGACGAGAATACTCGGGCTGAAATACCACATATTAGCACTGAGAGCGGAAGGGAAGAGTTATCGAGAAATCTCGATGAGTCTTCAGAAAAAGTACAACCTGGTAGTGTCCTACGTTACAATAGGGAAATACTTGGAGGAGTGGACACGATTAGCCAATCTTCCGACAAGAAAATCAGTTCAGGAACAGTTTCTAAGGTTAAGCCACTTAGACCAGCACTCGGAACTAGCAAGCCGTAAAGACTTTTACATTCAAAGTCTCCATCATTCCAAACTTGGTTTATACCGAGATGCAGATTTTGATGCAAGACTTTTTACTGCAAAACAACAGGAGCTAATTACTGATGATGACATTTACGAACTTTTGTATACTAACACAATGTTAGTGGCATACTTTTATTCTCCAAGAGGAGGAGGTAGTGCCGCATGTTGTGAGTGTACGGGATACTTTAGAGCAAAGCATACGGACTATCAATTTGATGATGTACCCGACGCGGAATCTTTGCACTCTGACATAGTTTTACCCAAAGCCCTGTCATTAGTGTATGACTGGAAAAACGGAATGTTGTATGCTCTTGTCCGGTCTCTTATTAAAAAACGAGTTCTTGACCACTTTATAAAATTAGCAAAAGATGGTGAGAGAGGTCGATGGTTTGATGTTTTGAGTCTCGACCGCTTGCATGAAGGAGTCTCGGAGAAAGAGTATCCGTCTGCTTTTGACCCATTAAAAACAGAAGAAACACTGGATGAAGCAACTTATTTCAACTATATTTCGGATAATGGAGAAAAATTAATATGGTAGGCCAACCAAAATGAATCCATCTTTGAAAACATTAGAGGCAATGGAACAGTGTTTTGAGAATACGTTTAATCCTGATATGGATTGTTCGTTTACGGAGTCCCAAGCACTTGCAGAAGTGTTTCAACAGTTTGACTTATTTTCCTATGAGGATTTACTTCAACAGTCGAAAGCTGTAGTCCTGTTGAATTGGAGACTTTCCCAAAGATATTTGCTTGGGGTGTTTATGTCCTGTAACTTATTTAGGGTTCTTTTAGAAAATGAAACAATTATTAAACATCTCTGGACTATTCGTAACGAACAAAACCGAAACACCATTCTTGAAATTAAAGCAGCAGCAGTTCTTGACCGGATTCTAGATGATTTTTCTATTGAGTTGGAAATGTTTATGGATAGTTTTGACTATTCAGAGTTTTCAGAAACCCAAAAAGATGCTTTTCTTAATTGCAATCCAACAGAGACTATTTCTGCCACACTCAACCTTTACGAAATGTTGCGAAATTTAGATTCCGACCTTCATGGTGATAATATTGAATTAGCTGTTTGGGAGAGAGACACAAATGTTTAACGGCGTGGATAAACCATCTCCAGTTATTACGGGTCAAAATCTTCTTAACCTTTTAGATACTTTAGATGCATTGGACTATCCACTTACGACACCGTGGGGAGACCAATTGATTATTACGGTTGACGAGGTTAACCAACGTGTGTTAGTCTCGAGTCGGTCAACTTTATTGGAGAAGAAATAGAGATTTTGGATTATCCTTCCTACCAAGAGTTTGTAGTTCAGGCCAGCCACTGTTCCGTAGATGAGATATCTTTCCGACTACTTCGTGCGGCATCAGGATTACTTGCGGAGTATAAAGAGTTTTGTGACGTAGATAATGAAGCGGACTTTCACCAAGAACAGGGCGATGTTCTTTTCTGGTTGACGGTATTGGATTATTGGATTAAAAAGTTAGAAGTTGAGATTGAGGACCCAAAACTTCCTGAAGCTACTTCTGCGCTTACTTTTTTCCAACATTATCTACATTCACGACCGGATTGAGAAGTACAGCCGTGCGTTAGATAAAAGCAAGCTATCCGGTGCGGCGTTTGTTCTCCGAATTATATTTGATGAGTTGATGGTTGCGGATGCCAATGGGTCAGCTAATCTCTCCGAGATTATGACTAGAAATTATGACAAATTAAGTGCAAAGCCACGGGAGCGCAAATAATGGAACTACCCAATCCTAAAGACTTCGGATTTACAGACGAGAGTTTAGCCATTATGGCGTATCACCGAGAGCAAGCCAATCTAAATCCCGCTGCACCACTAGCTCCTTGGGAAGTTCAGCTCATTGGAGACCAACTGTGTTCAGAACAATTTGGTGAGGACTTTCAAATTATCAGACAGCTCACCCGCAACGAGTCCTCATTTATTTGGGGAGATAAAAATAGTGGATATCTAAACGAGGATGGTGTGACACACTCATACACCAAACACGGGTTAATCTCTGTGTTTAATGGTCAACCCGACGTAATTAAGATTTCTATGACAGTTGGGCCTCAGACGTGTTATTATGTCTTTGACAGGTCAACTTTGACGGCAATTCCAGAACGAACCAGTATTCACACCACAGGGTAAGTTAGGTCCATTTTGTGTTTGGCATAGTTAAATGGGGTCTCCATCCAAACTAAACCCTCTAGATACCTACGTCGAACTAAACCATAAGTCTGTTTGTTTGTGTATAACATAAGCACCTTGGGAACTTTCCAGGGTGCGTTTACTATGGCGTAGTCTAGACTATCAAAAAGTTTAGTGCCTACACTATCAAAACCAGTGTTGTAAGAAAATGAAAAATTAAACATGCCTTTTGACATGGTTTCATTCTTTGCCAACCAGGTAATTTAGATAGACCAGGAATACAATATTTATTGATGTGGTCAATAAGTAACTGGTCGGCTTGAGCTTCTGTTATACTAGGGTCAGTAGCGGCTACAGCACGTTCAGTCTTTGGATAGATAGTTGTACCCTTTCCAATAGTCCAAATGCCTTCAGTGTCCTTGTAGGGCTTGCCGGAGAAACCCTCAAAATATTCAATGATTTGTAAAGCTAAGTCAATAGAAGTTTTGGTTATTTCTAAAGACAAAGCTGACTTAATTAGAAAGAAAGAGTCTCTTAATTTCTATGGTTTCGGAGTAGACATTAGAGAGGAACAGTCGTAAATGTCAAACAAACCAACAGTAGGACTACATCCGCTACCAAAAG
>JAGVSP010006607.1:0-12668 GCA_022494985.1 Micrasema minimum
TCTAAATAACGATATCTCGGACTCGGAAACAGAATCTTTTGTCGCGGCAAGTGATTGTAAAATAATAAGTTACGATAGTGTAATAAAATACGAATTTCAATTGCCGAACAAAATTGTAACTTTCACGCCGGATGACATAGCGTCTAAGCTATTTGGGAAAATGTTCAGTATTGCGAGTCATTCTGTGGTCGCCGATGGAGAGCTACAGGCGGTGCTGGCGGCGCCCCTCCACTGGTCGGAGTCCAGCCGGCAGCGGCTCATGACGGCCGCGGAGCTGGCCGGCTTTACCGTGCTGCAGGTGGTCAGCGAGCCGGCGGCCGCGCTGCTGGCGCACGGCGCAGGCCCGCGGGACGAGCGCGTCCTCGTGTACCGCCTCGGGGGCTCCTCGTGCGACGCCACCGTGCTGCGGGTCGCCGGGGGCATGTACAGCGTGGAGGGCAGCGTGCACGACGCCCACATCGGCGGAGAGTGCCTCACGCGCGACCTGGCCGACTACATCGCCGCAGAGTTCTACCAGAAATGGAAACTGAATCCGCAGGAGAACCGACGCGCGATGAGCAAACTCTTCCGCCACGCAGACAACTGCAAACATGTCCTATCCACGCTGAGCTCGTCTCATGTATTTATCGAATCTTTGTACGAAGGTGTGGACTGGAGTCAGAATGTTACACGGGCTCGCTTCGATAACTTGATTACCCCCAAATTGTCGGCTTATATGAGTCCTATACACAAGGTGCTGAAAGATGAATCTTCGCGCGGCAAAATTGACAAAATAATCTTGTGCGGCGGCAGCATGAAGATTCCAAAACTACAGGCGGCAGTAGCGGCCTTGTTCCCGGAGGCCGAGCTGCTGTCGGGGATCAGCCCAGACGAAGTGGTGGCGCAGGGCTGCGCGCGACAGGCGGCGCTGCTCCTCGCGCTCCCTGACCTCGGCCTGAAGGCCGCCCACACGGAGGTGGAGTGTACCTCCTCACCCATCTACGCCAAATACGGCGACTCCAGCGTTTGCTTGTTCCCGGCGGGCAGCCCAGTCTACTCCGAGATTACTGTGCCTTTTGAGAATACTTCGGATACTCTTCAAGTATCCATCTATGAACAAGATGAATCTCAAAATTTAGGAAGCTTTACTTTTCCACATCTGGGTAACATAGGAAATATTCGAAATATTCATGCTGTTTTGAATGATAAGAGTGTAACTATAAATGTGGTGTAATAGAATAAAACTGTTCAGAAATGTTAAGGTAATAATAACACTTAGAAATGTTAATAAAAACACTTTTCATTGGAATATGTTGATTCTTACAGCTTCAAGAGATTTAATGTACAAAAGCAAATGGCCATATTTATGTTGCAGCTATTCGGAAAAACTTCTTATTTCACCATGTTTGCTCCTATGCGGAGCATGAGGACATCACTAGATCCCTCCAGGAGACCCTATTGCCAGCCATTTAGGTAAACTGGGGTAGAATGACTGTATAGTATACAATAATAACCTTTTGTTCTATTGATCAGAGTAAAATGTTTGTGTTTTAGAGGCCACTATATTAGGCCAAATAGTCCAAACTCAACCTTCGGCCAGTTTCATTTGCACATTAGAGCTACCTTTCGTTTTGCAACTCTGAATGTGGGACGTAAAGGGTTCGGTGGGGTTGCAGATGGTTAAGTTGTTTGTAGGTTTGGTGAAGCGTTAATGGATGATTTAGTTGTGATTGCAGCGGAGTGCGTTGGTAGTGCTGAAGTTGCTCGATGTTGTTTATTTAATCATGCTTTCAACTTCTGTTTGTATTACAATTCTTTGTCTTAAGTAAGTATACTGTTAATCATTATGAGAACTTGTAATTGGCTTCAATTTTTGCTTTATTAACTATGTGCTTCTTTTCATTTATAAAAGATGTATGGTCTCTGACAAAATAAAATAAACACTAGATTATTAATTAATTATCAAGTGATATACAAAAAGAATGCAGGGGTTGTCAATGTGATTTTATATAATTATGGTGAATTTAAAAAATATATTAAAGATAATTTTTTTATTTTTCACCATAATTATAAAAAAATCACAATTGACAATCCCTGCTTTCTTTTTGTATATAACATGGTAATTTGTATAGCGTACTATAATTGAAATAAACACCTCGATATAACTCACGAGTGGATACACAGAATGGGTACTGGATTTAGGTAATTTAGATAATCCAGATTTCACATACTGGAATTATTGTATAAAAATATTTGAATAATTATAAACTGGATTTGTTTGAATAATTTATTTTTGCCAGGTATTTGAATAATCTCAAGACAATTTACAGTTTGATTCCAAGTAAAATCGTCACAACTAATTGAATGTCCATTGATGAGGGATGAGGGATTAGTGCGCTCTGTAAGTACTAGCCAATAGTGACGGTGGAGTCTATACACCGGGCTAATTAGGTCAAGACTCGTGCATGAGGCGCTGATAATGCGGGAACACTTGGTGGGGCGGCACGTGAAGCCCGAACTCAAGGGCTACGAGTACCGCAAACTCGCAGTTCAGTAGATCCTTCCGATTCAGGCGGAATACACTCTCCGTACGCTATAAGAAGAAATCAAACTGCATATATATGGTGCTATTTTTTCTATCAAAAATTTATATTGATGGGAATTTAGAGCTCTTGGATCATTTTTTTGAGTTCTGAAAGTGAGTATAGACTAAACATTAAAAAAAATATATTTATTTGTGTTAAAAAGTTTGTATGCTGTAATCGCTAATTTTGAAGTATAGCCAGTGCCTGGCCGCACTGATACGAGTATTGAGTTGAACTCTATCAAGGCTGGGGTTGGTTTATCGATGTCCACTGCAGACATTCCTCGGCAGTTTCTGTCAGAGCTACGGGATGTGGACCCGACTTGAGAAGATGCACGGGAACTGGCAGCCGATTGCTTAGCACGAAGGCAGTTTGTGGAGTGAAAATGGATTGACGATAGGGTTTATGTACCTGGGACCCAGAAATGAGAGTTGAAGGAAGAAAGGCCGAGGCATTAAGAGCGTTATCAGTTAGGCTGCTTGGAATTTTAGTGGCTACTGAAGTAGAGGTAGGCTGGATACTCCGCGTATAGGATGTATGATGTATTTGGTTTTACTCACCTCGATTAGTGACTTGAGAGTATCACCTTTAACGTCGTTTAGTTTAGCAGACAACAGTAGACAAGCTCCGGCACAAAGCTTTCGGTTGTCTTTATTGATGAGATTTGCTAAAATTAATTTCTCCAAGTAAACATAGCCCTGAGCAACTGTAAGAAGATCCACTCCACTGCAATCCTGTTTGGCGATTTTCCTCATTTCACGCTTTATACTGAAAATACATTTACTATTGTAAATTACTGTTCTAAAGATTTCAATTCTGTCAAACTTGAAATATACCTACCAAGTTTAATAAAAATGTACAACAAAAAAACCTTATACACCGTGTTCCCAAACTCTGGAGGGTGATTGTTCATGGTATTCTGAGAAAAAAATCCTAACAAAGTAATTAAGAATTAATTTGAAAAAAGTATCAATAAAAAAGCGACACGTTTAATACCTGGCTTCTGTTTGAAGTGAAGTGTTAGTTGTTGGCGTGGTAGCGGTGGGTGGGGCGGGGAGGTGGGGGGGGGGGGGGCTCGCCCCCGATCAATGTTTCAAAAATATGTGATTTCCAAAAAATTAAGTCAGTATTACACACGTGAATTTTTATTCATATTTTTGAAGAAATTAGAATTGAGTTGTTTACAAAACATTATTAGAATTTTTTTCTCAGAAAATCATGAATTTCGGAGTTTGACGGTCTCATGGTGAAACACGGTGTATTGTGTTTATATTAACTTATATTACTTGCCTCCGCAGTTTACTAAGAGTAAGTTTAATATGAGGAAATTTTTCTCGAAACTTGTCATTTAACTCTTTCTTTAAATCCTGAGGCCTCACATAGTCAATGACCGATGTCATGTAAGATGTAAAGGTCAGCAAAGTGCGATGTTTTCCGGCTATCAGCTCTGGGTCATCCAACATGTTGGGATTATACTGCAACTACAAGACAACAAGTTACTCGACCTATAATATATTGTGGGCGTTCAGGCAGAAATCACTAGCTCCGCTTTAACAATATTCTGACTTGACACTCAATTTGTAGAAAACATAATGAACTTTAACAGTCAAAAGTAACATTCTCCACTAATTTAGTCATGTAAATCGGCCGATACAAAATTTAGTGTACATTTGGTTTTTAAGTGTTTAAATCTTAACCACAATATTGTATTACTACAAAATATTTTTGAATAACTAGGCATCTCAGATAAATACTAATATTCAGTAAATGTAACAAGTAAAAAATCACCTTAAAATGGTCAAAATTCCCTTTCCATAACAGTATGGAGAGGGACAGCCCTAAAATTTTAAAACGTGTTTAGCTCTTAATTGTTTACCATTTATCTTCCACAACTTGGAATATGACGGTTTTTATTCATACTTTGGGTGAAAAGCTATCCTAAAAATCAATAATATGAAAACGAAATATATGATTTATATATTTTAATTATTTTAATCGGCTGTGCCAAGAAAAATGCTAATTTTTACTATGTTTGGTCTTGTGACACTATTTTCATGTTTACGCTTGTGGTTCATTTTGTGAGAAATTTTATAAACTGCAATTTTTAAAAATATTATAAAATGTAAGTATATATCACATGGTTTATATTCATAAAAAAAAAATATTTGTGAAAAGTGATTTTTGTAATTAATATGGAATTTAGTTTTCATCGAGGCCTCAAGTCAGTTTGTTACGTTGACAGGGAGTTAGTAAAAAAAAAAACAATATATTACTGACAAAAAAAGGAAAGCGTTTAAAGTTGTATCAACTACAGTTGAGGCGAACAACACATACATAGGTTTGCTCGTGTTAGTGAATCTGTATGCGCCACGTCATTGTGTGTGGGTTCTTAGAAGAGCTTTGTCTCGCTTGTGCACATTCACTATATTTAGTAGTAAAATGAGACAGCAAGTGTTTACGATAATTGAACGTACAGAGTGTTTTAAAAATAATTTCATAAATGTTTTAAAAATATTTATGTAATAGAAGCGCGTGTTGATTATTTCAAAACAGATTTTACACATTTTTATATTTATTTATATTGATAATTTTATCTTTTAATTTGGAGTTAGTTTTGTTGTTATTTTGTGCTTTATTTTCACAAATTTGGTACAAAATTCAATCGGATTTACTAAATGAGTGCATTTTTAACTGACAGCAACAGTAGAAACAGCAAAACAGTTGTCACCAAATACTTTGAACTTTTAAAGTAAGTTAAAGTTAAATATATTTAGCAAAATCTAGCACACAAAGGATAATAAAATGCTTTTTTTCCAATTTTTTTTGAAAATGGTACAATTTTATACAGAATTGCAGAATTTTAAAATTCTGTATTGCAGAATTTTATACAGAATATAAATCAAATAAAAACGCTTAAAAAGCGAAGATTTTACCACTCTTTTAACCGCCCTATGCATACGAACGTACGTAATACGCACACTTCAATCACAATTCTGCGCTATCCTGTATACCGAAAATGTACGCGGTCAAGATATTTCTTGAAAAAAAACCCAAAGGTAGGGCGGTTAAGTACAGTAAAAACACAAATATCCATGTTTCAAAACAGTATTTCTGGAGTTAGTGGATGTTAGTAGGGTAGGAGGTAGGATACATACAGACTTCTGAGCTAGAACAGTAGACTCTTCCCAATCGAAAGCTTTGCCGTCTGCAGGGTGTGTGTGCGGTGGAGATGATGGAATAGCTGTTCTCTGTGACGACTCGTAAGAAAAACACCTGAAACAGACCCATGGTTAGCTCCGTGCAATATGACCAAATAAGCTTAACAAAACGCTTAACTTTATTTGAATCCAACTAGATTAGAGTTGATTGTATTTATAAATGATTTCATGGCATATTTTACGAGTCCGAAGTGCTGCTAACAAACTCTTTCCATGGTTATAAAAAATATTAAAATGTATTAAATAAAAACATTTTAAAATGTTGATATTCATTGAAGGATCAAACTATCGAAGCGCGACGGTTGAAAGGAAAAAGTAATAAATAATACCAAGCGACAAAATAATTATTTATAATCATAGCTAGTGTAGTTTTATATTTGTTATAAACTTTTGAAAATTACACCAAGATCCCACCAGTAAACTTCATGTTTGTGAAACTATTATATTTATAGCTACATTGTTACATATTGAATCCAGTTACTTGATAACTTCTTGAATTCCAGAATCTGAAACCGAATCTTCCCCTAAATGCTTTTAGATACATATTTAATTAAAAATAATAAATGCTCGTAAAATAAATTCAATTTTAACCCTTCACCGCATGGAATTTTAAAATCCTTTGAAATAAATATATGTCATTAAGAAACAACAAAATTGAGCCAAGAAAAATCAAACATTGTTTTCAGAAAAAATATAACGAAAAAACAATTTGTTCTAAATTTGGTACAACTCCACGTCTTCGTAATCTCTAACTTCGTTTTCAGACTCAGTTCATCAATATGATATCAATATTGTTACTATTATTGTTATAAACGTGTCGAGGATACTTTTTTTTTTTAAACTCGCTCTTATTCTTTATATTCTGGAATAAATAACTGATAAAATCACGCCACAAAACCCACAACCACTGTTGCTCGAAAAATGGCGGATCTGACAGCTTACAAACGGGTTTGTAACTACCAGAAATACCCGCAATGGCGGTACTACATGATTTATCACAAAACGGAGTCTATGGGAAGTAATTAACTCTAAACATAATAAACAGACTGCAGCAGTAATTATCTATAATGATAAAAATCGAATGTTCCAAATTTGGCACATGCGGTGAAGGGTTAAATTATGCAAATAAATTTATCTGTGAGTGAAAACAAAAATAAATTTCTAAAATAAATATATTGTGGTTATATGAAAAATTGTAAGTTTAAAAGTAGCTACATACTATATTATATCACACAGGCCTATGTACATACAGAAAATGCTCCACCACCACCTACATCAAATTATTGATTTCATATGGTAGGTTTTTTACAAGCAACTTTGAATTGTAAAAGGGAACCAAACTATCATAATATCTGGAAAGAAATTTCATTGAAAAAGTTCTGGTTGTAGGGGAAAATGTTCCAACAAAGTATGATTGCAGCCATTTTAGTATTACATACAAGACCAAACTAAACATAATATCAAGCATCACACAAATTAACCGTTGATTTAATGTATTTTTAGGAGAAGCACCAACTTATTTTCTCTAGTTACTGACTAAATACTTCAAACATTATTATTTGTTAGAAATAAGATGCAATACTTTTTACAACTATTCAATATGAAAAGCCTACGATGGTTATGTTTCCAATGTTTACCATTTTTTATCCTTCTGCCGAGTCCAAAAGTTTTGTCCTGTAATATAAATAAGTATTTAATACTGAATCCTCACTCAAATTAAGTGAAAAAATGGAACAAAGAATAGCCGTTAAAATATTTATTGTAAGAAAATTTACAGACATATGATATTATTACAGTGCCATTTTTTTGTGTGCGCTATTTCATCATCCCATATCCATAAATAGGCAAGCGTGATATACATTAGTATATGGCCCAGCCAGCTGGATCACCTTCAGTGCCAGTTAACATAATAGGCAAGCATGATATACATTAGTATATGGCCCAGCCAGCTCCAGCTGGCTGATCCATCACCTTCAGTGCCAGTTAACATAATAGGCAAGCATGATATACATTAGTATATGGCCCAGCCAGCTGGATCACCTTCAGTGCCAGTTAACATTATAGGCAAGCATGATATACATTAGTATATGTTGCAGTGGATTCCTACTTAGTAAGTAGGTCACTGTGAGTTAGAATGTATGCAGACGTGTCTTGCGTTTCATCCATCACCATTGCGGAACTTTAATAAGCCGTATGTGTCTCTTGTATGAGTATGAGTACTTGTCACCAGATTTCGAGTTACAATTTGGGAATAAGGCGCGTTGCAGCAAAGTTTGTTCCAAGAGTGCTCAGCAGTGACTGATATTTGGTTTCCCAGAAGATGGACTGTCGTTCCCTACACAGCCTAATCACACTACCGGGCCTCCCCTGACTTGTTTCTCTTCCCGAGAACAAAAATGACCTCAAAGGGAAGAGACTCGAGGAGGTTCTCTTCTATGAGGATGTACATGCTCGAGTGGCCAGGCAGCTACAGAAGCAGCTGCAGGTCACCTAGCTAAAGGTATGCAAATATTTAGGGTAAGTAAACAATGCCAGTTATTATACTCGCCTCGCAACAACGTGAGGATGTTTATTTATTCCACCAGAGTGCACGAGTTCTGCCATGTTTCCACTATCTTTCTTCAAATGATCCCTGGCAAAGATTTTAGTTGGAACCAGAAGATTTCCGTATGACATTTCCTGACCATTTTCCCCTCGCTCTACTCCCAGCAAGGGGTCGCAATGCGTCGGATGGCAAACATCATTAATTGACGAGAGTGGTCGTGGTCCTGATGTATTACGTCTGCGATGTACTCCGTCTTTTCTTAATTCTGGTCTGGAAAAATCTTTAGTTACATTCTTTATAATTTTGTATAAATACATAAAAAAAGGCCTCGTCCAAATACGCATTCACTCTAAGATGTAAAATATAACATTTCTCCCTTTTGAAACAGAGGGGATGCACAATACTGTTGCTTGAAACTTATATAATATGCAGATATTTTTAACTCTATCAGTAGCTAAATTTGTGTCAAAAGGATGTTAATGGTTAGATTAAACAGTTGAATAATCATCATCATCACCATACCACATCAGCTCCCTATGTGATCATATGGATTCCCACAACTGCTCCGGAGTCAAGTATCGGCCACCAGTTCCGCGCGAATTCCTCCCAAGTCAGGGCCATGTCCCCGGGCTCTGACGCTAACTGCCGACGGATTGTCAACAGTGGATGTCCAGGTCGCGAGAACCTGATACCTTGTAAAATAGGCAAGCATGGTTAAGGCTCTCGGGAGGCTACGTAAATTATGGCCTTAGCCAACCAAACCACACCTTCGCCGGATGACAGCATGCTAAGCTATTAGTCTACCTCATAAAATAGTAATAAAAATACAACTGTAAAGGATAAGTAGTTTTAAGAAAAGTTTATTAGTTCCAGACAGAAGGAAAAATAATGATTTCACACTTACCTGCCCAACCTCTGCCCTTTGTTGTATGAAATAGAAGAGAAAATTAAAAAAGGTACTCCTTTTTCAGTAGCTACAATAACACGTTCATCTTTGAATTTAACGCCTTTTGCAGGTAAGCGAGTTGTAAAGATTCGTACTCTAGTCTCTACGCCTTGAGTTTCAGGAATACAGCTGGTCACGTTAGCCCTTATACGACCTGGAAATGCAATATACAGTGAGTACAGGCAGTACGCAGTAGGTACATCTGAAGAAATATCATCGTCATGCACGCGTCATATAGTCACCAATGTTCAGGCTCTCATTACTGCTGTTGAACTTGTCTTCCACACAGGGGGCGTGCGGCACGGGAGCTCGGCGCCGCAGACTGGCGCCCGCCACGCGCCGCTCGCGCCCCACCTCGCTCTGGCTGCGGCTCCTGGAAACCGACAGTAGCTGTAGTTGCGCTTCGTGTCACTACGCTGGGCGCAGTGCGCGGAGCCCCCACTCACCTGTCCCTGAAGGACGACTGCATTGCGCCCAGCGGAGCGTTGGTGCTCTCCGAGTCCGAGCTGACCGAGTGGTGGTCCGGACTTCTCCACGCCCTGACGAGACTCGAGCTGCCTTGCGACATCGGGACGCTGCTTTTCTTGGAGGGGTTTACAACTTGCGAGTTACAGAGAAACGAGAAGACATCGGTGTCCCGGTCTGCGCATTCGCAATCGCCGAGGTCTGCATCTCTCTCACCTTTATCTGACTTAGTTATTTCTTTGTGAACCTGTCCAAACTTTGTATCTCGGAATGTTCCATCGAGGGATATGTTTGATAGAAATGAAATAGCAGCTAACCTTCGTCTAGATCTCGCTCGTTTTTGAGAATTAGACATAATTCACAAATGTCAAGAAAAATTATCAGAGTGACCTGTAAAAGTGGAAAAATTTAATATTTTTTATAAGGTACTCGCATGAGAATTCTCTCAACATTTATAAGTATTTGTTATCACAAACCCAAATAACACATTCACAATTTTTAAGCTGATTAAAAAAACAACACATGAACTGCCACTAAAGAAAGTTTTTGCCAAAGGGCTGTATGGTTAGAAGTCATTTTGTTATGATAAGAAAATAACAAAATCAAAATCGGACTTTAGAATTTTTAAGTACGTGTTATTTATTGCAAACCTAGTCTTGTGAGTTTTTATCACGACCGATGCTAGTTAGGAGTTAATACTTTATATGTATCAGTTTTGCTGCGTAATGTCTTGTTGTGTAGTGCATCATTTGTAAAGACATTTAACTAAATTAACTATCAAAAAACCACTGGAAAGTCTACTTAGAAAAATCACAAATTAATATCATATTTATTTACCAATAAACTGCTGAGTTGATAAATGTACTTATATACCTATTGACAAATCTTTATTTTGTGCATGTATTATTAATTATAAGTTAATTTCCCTTATAGTAAATAAATACTATTCACTGTTGCGAATATCGTTGCTATACTGCCAAAAGTTTGTTAGTCCATATTTTTTAGGTAAATGGATTTAGCGATGAACTTTCAGTAAATATCTGTAGGGATTATTCATATTATTTATTTATATTCCGAGGGAAGATTTGTAAGTGACGCAAGTTGATTAGTTTAAGTTCCGCATTAGCTTCCACTGCTGTAGTGTGAAGTGTTCTTCAAGGTATGTGAAAAATGGAAAATTTGAATTTTAAAGCAGCGTTCGGACGAGATATGGATTCACCACTGGGATCCAGAAACCAAACAAGAATCCATGTAATGGAAGCACAAGGGTTCTCCACCATCCAAGAAATTCCACACTCAACCCTCTGCGAGAAGATTATGGGACCAAGTAGGTATAATTTTATTGACCGATTACATAATTACAGAGAAGTACTACAAAAGCTTTTAAAAGAACATTTGTGTAGACAATCCTGAAAAACGGCGAGGGAAAATTAGCAAAGGGATACCGTTGCTTCACGACAAACGTGCCAGTATGTGCCAGTTACGCCAGACAACGCGAAAGAGATTTGTGGACAATAGTCAAGTGATGTACGCAGATTCGGACTATTTCGCAGAGCAGGAAAGATAATTTTTTCCATCAGCATTAAGCTATTTCAAAAAAGTGGATCAAGTGCATAGAACTTAGGGGGACTCGGACTATATTACAATAAAATAATTGGGCATGTAAGTATAATTTTTCTTACCTAGGTAGATTACTTAAAAACCCCTGATTAATGTTCGATTACTCCACAAAGCATTGAATGGACTTTTAAACTTGTGACAGTATGGCAACAAAATGATAAATACAATACAATACGGATTGATATATAATATAATTGTATTTGTCTGAAGTGAGTTACCTTTACATAAATACTGTTTGGAAATACATATTATAAAACATAGAATAACACTGAAAGACAACAGGAGATATGAGTAACTTAAAGCTCTAACCTGCTCTTTACTTATTATTGTATTTTTCTTTTAAATCACATAAATATGTACTATAGATTTCTATTTTATACTATTGTAGAATATAGAGATTTATCTGTTTCCAGAGTATGACTCACGACACACTGAAATACTACAACTACAATAAAAACATGTTTTTTTGGAGTTTTTCATATTATAACGTGAAAATGTGATAAATTACAACAAATTAGAAAAATTTAAAAAACAAATTTGCATACGAAGATACGTGTTTAAATGTACCCCAAATTATTTAGAAAATTCCATAGATTACTGAGAGAATACAAATACGCCTAGAATGATTTATTGATACTACGAACCATAGATTGAATACACCAAAAACAGTTTCGTTGGGGGGGGGGGGTTGCCAGGTTCCCAAGACTGTTTTCCGTTTCCTAGATTACGAAAAATCCGTTATTACCTATTTGAAATTTTTGCCCTTACGTACGAATTCCGTATGACCGACTACATATATAGCAGGAACTGTTTGTTCTCAGGTTATTTTAACCTCTAAACTTGTTGTTATTTTATTTTTAATTTATTTTATTTTACCCTTCGACACACTGTAGCTGTTGCAGAGATATAATATATATATTACTCGACAGTATGTAACAATGTTATAATGCAAGGACGCATATGATTATTCTGAAAGAATATCCCCGCAGATTGGCCCCCTTCGTGAGTGCAATTTTCTTTAATATATTTATTAGTGTGTAACTTTGTGAACTCTTTCGCCCTGCTGAATTAAATTTTAGAAACTTAGTTTTTCTTATGGAAAATACTCACTTTTTTTTGTTGTTCGTTTTTTTTTACCGTCATCATTTTTTTATACCAAACAGCGCGCCCGGGGATTTTTTTTGGGGAACGTTATCCTTTTGTAAAACCGAAAATTTTTTATTTAATTAAAATGCCATAAAAAATAATGTATTTTATAATTAACCTTTTTTATTTAAATAAAAAGCAAACACTTTTTGGGAAAAAAAATT
>JAGVSP010006612.1:0-19047 GCA_022494985.1 Micrasema minimum
GTTGAAATCTGAAAGTTTGCTCTATCAAGAACGAATGAATTTTCTAATTTAGAAAAATTTCCTCAGTATATTGTTATTTTTTGGGTCTCCTTCATCCCCCGTGTTGGTATTCCCGCCACGCGACGTACTTACTAGTGTAGTCGTGTGTAGGGGGATGCGGGACACCGCCCGCGCCCTTGCCACCCCCACCCACCGCCGGATTATTCAACAAGTCCACCCAACTGGCGCGGATACTTCCCGCAAACAATATGTCGGTTGGATGGAAAATGATTATAAAACTTGTCCAATCACTTCTGGTTCAGGCGGAGAAAAACACGCAGAGATAGAGAAAAGTGGCGAGAAAATTTCCAATTCTCTTATACGATGTACAATAGTGTTTTTGTTTTCTTTTGACGGTGTTGTAACAAGATAAATAAACGATTGATCAATAGTAACCACATTTTATAAGTAATGTGGGCATTCCCTTACCCACATTGATTTTAGAATATTTCACAGTTTAATTTAGAATAATAATAATTTTGAAACTTTGAATAATGAAAATGAAGAATAATCATGATGCCAATGTTTTTTCACTTATATCTGCTTTACATTTAACAATAATTTTGGATTGGATATAAATTGAGTTATTGATTGTCCGCCCCGTGGCATAGTGGTAGCCCGTTTGGCTACTGTGCATGAGGTTGCGCCTTCGATCCCCGCAGGGGAATTTCTAAATTAATATTTCGCCAGACAGAAATACTCCCATTCAAAGTAATACCATTACATGAAATCATAAAATACCATACTTACCATATTGAATCATTCAGCACATACAAGTTTGAAACACAATTTTAACTCTGAGCTTCATGGTCACAATACACGTAATTCAAAAAACCTCCACATTCCAAAATTTCGATCCACAAAATTCGGTAAAAAATCCCTAATGAACATTTCTCGACCCAATATAATAATCTACCCCATGAAATAAATAATAAATAAAAAGCAATACATAGTAGAGCCCTTAAGATCTGTATTTAAATATGTTTTTCAATGATAGATATGATGTTTAGGATTAAGATTGAATGTGTTAATTTTGAATCGTCTTTCTTATTCGTTCTTTTGATTGTGCAATATGTAATTAAAAATGTGAATAATACCGGTCCCAAAATGAGTTTATTCTCCTGGGAATATAATACATGTATGTTTTATATGATTTTTTTAAAGAAATATTTTTTTTTTTTAAATTTGAAAAATGTGTGACCTTGGACTGGTTCTGAAGCGTTAGACTGATCATCTTACCTTCATGTAATAAATTTATCAAGAATTACTGCACTTGGTGTACCAATGCAGTGCCCTATGCACCATTGGGTGCGGATAAGTGAAAGTAGTAGTACTAGTATTCATTAGGAACCGGCTTTTTTTTTAATATTTTCACTTTAGCAAAGAAGGTTGTTTTAGATGAACTGTCATTAACAGGTATAAAATAAATCAAATTTTTACTGAGTAATTTTCTAAACTAGCTGAATATAAGATATGTTGCATTAACAGGGGAAGTTGAATTCCTGTAAAGATGTACGAAAGCACGTACTTTTCAACATTTCTTAACGAGTTTATTTCTGTATTTTATTTTCCTTTCCACTTCACGAGTAACCAGTACATTCCTTCGGTTACCTGAACCTCCCTTGTGGTGGATCGCTGTTAGAAGGGCAGTCCTCATCGCAGCCTGATTTGCGGTTGGATTTACACTCACTCACTTTGGAAAAGTTTTTCGTCTTCGCTAAATAAAACCTAAATGTGTTACACGAGTTTAAAAACATAAACCCAGTAAAGAATTATTTAATGATATTACGTATTTCCAGTCAAGCTTTTGTATTTTCATTTAGATATGAAATAAAGTTGTATGTATTTCGTGATTAGCCATGCTCGCCTATTTTTAAATGCATCAGGTTCTCGGCGTCCTGCACGTTCACTATTGACAATCCTTCGGCAGTTTACGTCAGAGCTGCGGGACGTGAAACTAACTCAATACTGGCTTAAAATTCATAAAATGAAAACCGAAACGCCGTGTGGAACTTTTATCAAGTTTTTAAAAAAAACGGTCCTTAATTTGTGTATTGTATGTTAAATAAATGAATATTTTTTAGAAATATGCAATACAAAGTTTTATATATATTCTGTTTTTCATTGGAATGACAATGCCGATGGTAAATTTCCTGGTGGCCTGCATTGCTACAAACTGAAAGGTAGTTAACAGAAACAAGGTAGAATCTGCATCGTAACTCGGAAACTTTGTATGCGCTTTCAGAATATTCTGAAACGTCTGAACGTGGACTTCCGTATAACTTTAAAGAAAGTTACGAATCCGTACTAACGATTTCTCAAACTGAATTCCATGATTAGATTAGATGTAAATAAACTTTTAACAAATTTATATCAACTTGCATTTAAATGGACGATGTTGAGGTTAGGTTAGGTTAAAAACTATTATATTTTTTTTTAAAAATACTGTTGCAAAACACGAAGAGATCGTTTTGAAAGACAAGAAAAGGTCGTATGCCCGATAAGTTTTATATTTGCTTATCAAACAACCTTCAATCCTTTTTTAGAGATTTCAATCGTAATAAGTTTGTTTTTATCAAAAACCGCCTTGATCGTTTGGGCGGGATCATGCGATGTTTCCTAAAACGTCGGTCGGGTAAATGTTGTTTTTCAAAAGTCTTTAAAGTTTTGAATATATTTTTTAATTCTTGATTTATTTTTTGAAGGTGAAAGATATCTGCAACGAGTTGGATGTCCGGTCGCTGTGTCACAAGATCTTGCAGAACGTGTCCATCTTGCTGAACGCGGACCGGGGGTCGCTGTTCCTGGTACAGGGGGAGAAGGGCGCGGGGTGTAGTCCTGCTCAGGCGCCCAGACCGAGGTTAGTACACAGCACACCCTCATGAAATCCACTCATATCAATTTGATTGTTTGTATTATCTATAAAATAAATCCTTGTTGGACACAAAGTTTGCGAATCCCACCGCAATTTGTCAGAGGATAAACCGGGTTGTTCCCCGTAACCTACCCCTAACGGAACCCTTACCCCCACCCCGCTAACCGGTACTGTAGCAAACGAGCTTAGGAATGCACAACAAATTGGGTGAATATTTCAGCATGTTCCAGTTTTCGTGAAAGCTTTAAGCCGGCTTACATTACGAAAATAATGTCATTCGTAGAATCAATTTCGTGACACCGGAAAACACATTAACAGTTAACAAAACACCGCCAACATCAGAGCTTTTTATGTGAAACTTTGCGGTTTTTTAGATACAAAGATTATCACAATTTTAATTTACACTTCAGAAGATATTTTGCAATTCCCGATTCCAATTCCATAATAAAATTGTTCACTTACATTTATTATTTTTTTTAATCCGCAATTTTTACTTTTCGCAAGTGACATTAGTTTTGTTTTTCGGGTCATTTTTGATCATTTTTTTTTTAGCTGGTAAAAAGTTATAAGCATAACAAATTGAAGATTCATCTTCAGGCGTTTCCTAGTAGGTGATATAATTCGGTAAGAATCTCACTTGCAATCATAAAGGTTTCTGCTAAAATTCTTAGCAATTTTCTCAATGGATGACAGAGAGTGTTCACATGTGAAGCGTCGCGCCATTTTACTGTATATTGGCAGATATGGATATAAAATACTAGGTGAAATGGGGAATGTTGGTAATACATCATGTGGCCACTTAACCCAGCCAACGACATGTCATAAGCCCTGTAAACGCCTAGATATCCATATTCCCTTCCAAATTTCTCGTCTCTGTTGAGATGTCAAATTGTATTTTTTAAGCTTTTAACTAACAGTAAATCTGATGAACTGAAACTAATTTCGCATCACTAGTTGATGTAGTAATGTAATATTCCTGCCGCTTTCTGTGACCTCTCTAGTAATGTCAGTATTATACGAGGATAGGTGTTGGCGGAGGAACAGGAGCGAACTCTCACATGAATCCTCTCCGTAATGACCCTTCAAACACACTCTTCTCCTTTTAACTTAATAAATTGTTTCTTCCTTTTGCGAATTTACTCGTAATTTATTTTATCGCTCTCTCTTGCCCGCGACCATTACGAAAATACGCAACAAATTTACACGCCAAAGCCTTACTTACCATAATATTGTAATATTTAAAAAAATCATGTTTGAATTTGTTCTGAATATGAATCATTTTTTAAAATAAATCTTTGTAACCTGTAGTCAAAAGTTAGCGTAATTAAGACATTTTTAGTAGAATTAGAAATTCAAATATTATCTAGGCGTTTACAGTGCTTATGACCTTTCATTGGCTGGGTTAAGTGGCCGCTTGATGTATTACAACATTCCCCATTCCGCCCATTATCTGATATCCATACATGACAAATTTCGGAAGTTCTATTAGTATGAATCGTCACAGAACGTTTCGAATTTGACGACATTTTTCGTCATTTTTTCTCACGGGTGTATGAATATGAAATTGACTTTTGACGTTATTATTATGAAGAGAGTGTATTCAAAACTATTTAAAAAACTTGTATTCACTTCAATTTTTACACAATAATTTTTCCTTCAACTTGAAACTAACTATAGACTCGTTTCTCAATTAACCTCAATATTAGATAACATTAAGGATGTTGTGTACTTACGTGCTGTAGATGTGAATGACTTAACAAATTCGTGATTTATCTCGTTTTAGGAAAAATGTTTTTCCAAGTCCCGATAAAAAGTTCCCATCCCATCCCCTCCCTTTCCTTCCCTTACCACCCCTTCCCTCTACCGGCACTGATGATGTGTTCCGGAGATACATTTACCAACTTAACCCGTTCACCCAAAGAAATTTATTATACTGATATAAAAACCCTTTTCTTGTGTGCGTTTATCTTTGGGCCATGCTGGGTTAATATCAGATATTATTGATATCCCTTAAACCCAGCCAATGACAGGTCATAAACCCTGTAAACGCCTAGATAATCCACATTCGTTTCCAGAGTTTTTCTCTGTCTCTGTTTGGGATATCAAAAATAACTTACCTATTTATTTGATTGTTTTTAGAAGAATTAATCGCAGATATCTTTTCAAATTCAGTCCACTATATACCGTAGTATAAGAAACAGACTGTGCCACTGTTGACCTGCCGGCAGCTTCTTCCTTACAATCAAAATTCCATCGAATTTCTCTCCGGCAGTAAGTCACTAAGCAATATATTTTTTCAGAAGCGATCGATCGAAAGCGTTTGTGTATATTTATTTTCTATATAACTTTTTTCAACAATAATAGAACACGCCTCTGGACAATATTTATAACCTTTTTTTTTATTTTTATTTATTTTATTGTTTCCGCCCATAGAGCTTTCTCATAGTCTCTGTTGGATTACACAGTAGGTAGCTAACTTACATATAACTTAACTTTGAAAATGTCTGGGAAAAAATCGAGGATACTATTGTATGGAACTGCCGATGTCACGTGGAATAGTGTGACCTTTTCAAATCAGTCACTAAAGCGTCGGTATTATAATTTAACTTTTATAATAATTAATCTGTTATCGTGCCCTGCGGCCGCATAATTCATAATATTAAATCGTCATAATTCTAACCGGATGTACACTAGACTTATGAATTTTTTCAGAAGCAATCTTTACATATTTTTGTAAGCGTGTTTTTTACAATAATAAGGTCAAAGCACGCACAGTCGATTTTTTATGTTCAACGGGTTAATTTTATTGTTAAGTATAGTTATAATTGTTTATACGCCTTGGTATGGGCCATTCATAGACATTTTAAACTGTCAAACGACACATTAGTTAGCTAATGTTACAAGGCGAAACAACTGTAACTAACTTGATAATAAATCTCGTAGAACCAAGAAAAACGAGGAGAATATTATAAGATATGTCATGGAGGCGCGGCTCGAAACCATTTACATTAAATTTTTCTTGTCACGTTGAATACTGACCTTTTAATTAATTCCCAGTTACCATAAATTTCAGCGTCGGATCATTCTTATAATTTACTTATATTTATCACAAATAAAACCTTTTCACTCCGTTTTTGATTTTTGCGATTTCCTAATTAAAAATACTTGAAACGTTATTAATTTTTTCTACCGTCAAAACATTTTAAAACACTATGTTTTTACTCAAAATTTTACTATACTAGTTACTTAGTACAATGGTATTTTTTTATGTTTCAAATCCACAAATTTCATTAAATTTATCTTGTTGCGACCGCAATGAATTTTGTATTACTGGAGGTTGTATTTTTATTTTTAGGGAATTTCCCAGTGATACCCATAATTAGTCATGCCGTCATCTTTCTCGGATCATTTTCCTAGAAGATGGAAATAAAATCAGATGTCTATAGACTCAATACCACAAAAAAACCTTTTCACCCGTTCAACGCTAATTTTTTTCATATCTTACCTACATAAAAGTTTCGCTTACATATAAACCTGTAGCTCTTTTTATCCATGTTTACATTCCAGCTCATACATATTCTAAAAATAGACATATTAACTCTGTTTTCTAAATACTTAGCACTTAGTACAGTGCTATCCTTTTTGTGTTCATCCACAATTTGCTTAGATTTTTTGTCCTCTTCAGTCAGTGGAAGATTCCGCGATGCCATTAAGGGATGACGGTGGAGGGGAGTGGGGGCTCATGTTAAGTGTGAAGATAGAGAGGATAGGGACGGGAAGGGGGTTGCCACCTAGTTATACTGCAGCAGTCAGTCATTACCGGACATAGCTCTATCTCGCACATTTCTGAGAAAATGAAAATAAGTTGAGACATGTTATCGTAAAAAAATGTTTTCATGTTCCTCGACTGAATATGCCTAAGAAATAACAATCTCCTTACAAAATTCAACGTATCTCAACTTTGTAGTTTAATAAATTTGTAGTACCTATAGCATTTGTTAGTACCTATAGCATCTGGCTTGTTGGTGTTTAGTCTGTAGATAATATACTAATGGGTGTCATAACCAGATTACTTTATTTTTTTTCACGTGAGGTTCTGTTTTTTTTTTGAAAACTACATATTATATAGCTTTTTGAAAAATAATATTTTGTAGTTTGTTTAACGCATTGAGGTGTAGCGGTAGTGCGTTGTATTCCCCATGCATAAGGTCGCGGGTTCGATTCCTGATTATGGTCAATATGAAATACATGCGATTTTCATATTAATATTTCATGAATATATTTTAATTATATATTTTATTTGATTAACCTCTTGTACAATAGCGTACACTGGCGGGTTTATTAAGCAATATCTTCCAACCAACCAGAAACAGAGTGTCTGACAACTCGAACTCTATTCGCAGTTAAGTTTGGTGGGCAGATGGCGCTTGTACAATAATTATGTTACAGCAAAAAAAAAAAAATAATACTAGAAAATATTAGTCTATGGGAAATGGGATATGGAAAGGAGTTTTGGAAGTACGAGTGGAGAAGATTTAGAAGGGTATATGGAGGGAAATCAAGGTGCTAGGGATAAATAATAATTTATGATACCTTGGACTGGCTATGAAGCGTAAGAATGATCATCTTCCCTTCATGTAACAAATAATCAAGATTCACTGCACTCGGTGTACCAATGCAGTGCCCTATGCTCTATTGGATGCGGATAAAGAAGTAGTAGTTTGTTACCGAACTCGGTTTTATGTTTCAATAAAAAATGTTGATTATCTTGGTTATGACACCCTGACTAGACACTAGACACTAACCCCTGAATACATTTTATTCAAATAAAGAGCATTTTTTAATGTACTTACTGTTTATAATACATATGTGGGTTTTAACCTATTCACGACAGCCGATTTTTGATACTAAAATCTAGGAAAATTTCCATTTTCTTATTATTGATATCTTCAACAGAGACAGAGAAACTCTGGAAACGAAATGTGGTTATCTAGGCGTTTACAGGGCTTATGACCATTGTACATTGGCTGGGTTAAGTGGGTTAAGTCCATTTTCTTTGCCTAAAAAAAGTCTCAAAGATACATTTAACAGTCTACATTAACGGAAAATGGGATTCCCATAAAAGCTCTTCCGACAAACTTAAAAACATATTTTTTACAGTGTGTAATTTACATAAATGTTAGAATTATTCAATTAACAATCTGAGATTTGATGACTATGAGCATTATGGACCGGCAAAACTTGGCGGAAAGATAGGAATAACGTATTCCCGGAGAATTTAATGTGACGACGAAATAACGCACGATACAATGATACACGTTCTAATTAATCTAGACTTGGCGCTATTTACAGATTTGTTTGCTGCAGGGCTGAGCCTACCTGAATCTTTATATTTTTCGGATTTTTTATTTTTTGTTGAAATAAAACTTACACAATTAGTTATTTACATACTAGAAATCATAATTAAAGAATCAGAAAGATACATAATTTTCAACTTGTTGTCTAGTCAGTCGTATCACCCATCTGTCAAACCTCTTTTTGTAATTATGGTTTTCCGTTATGTTTCTTGTCTGTATTTAGTAAGTTGTATAACGTTGGTGCCAAAAAGTTATAGTATCACGCCCTTAATATTATGATTTGGTTTTAGCATTTCTAGATATACAATCACTACAATCTATTGATTTTTAAAAAATGTCTCCGATAGCCGTCTTGAGTATTTTTAATGTTGAACACAAACAGAATTCACCAATTACAGGCTAACATTAAATTACAATTGATAAATATCAACTGAAACGGGGAGTGTGTATATACATAACCCAGCCAACGACAGGTGATAAGCCTTGTTAACTTCCAAACTTCTTGTCTGTGTTGAGATGTCAATTGGTCTTTATTTTACTTTATTTGCCGACTTTAATAATCTTTTCTCTTACGTCATTTTCCCTGTTGAGAGATAAAAAAAATCTCAAAAAACTACTACACTTTATACAATCATCATCTTATCAGGAATCGACCCCGCAATTTTGTAGCGTAAATCCAACGTTTCAGCTGGTTTAACATGGGTAGCGTGGATTCGAATAATTAATTTAATGACATCAACTAAAAGAATATGAAATGATGGAGAGACTTCCAATATTCAATTATTGAAAAATTGTACCCATCGATATTTATACTTCAAAGAGAAAGCAAAAACTTTTATATAGCGTCATGTAATACATAGCCGTTAAAGGAATGTTTTTGGTTCTGCATCATAATGAACCTTCCTAGTAATGCTTCATTCAAACTCCCTTTATCACGCGCAAAATACAAGACCTTATCCAAATGAAGCATTGAACATACCTAAAGTAGCGCATCATATCGGTAGCCGAACCTTACGATTTTTAGTACTCCACTTTTTTTATATTATGCTGCCGTGAAATGAGATTAGCAAAACTTGTTATAAAGGCTTATAAGAGAGTGGCTACGCATCAAGAGTTTTTTAACTTATCTCTAATTGCGTTTAATGTTCGAGTTAATTTTGTACCTTCTGTGAAATAAATGTAATCTTAGCATATTTGATTTAATATACAAAATGTTCTGATGTTCAACTAGATCTCTACCAATCAAGCCACAAAATTGCTTTTAGGATGTTGTTGTGAAAGAGAAAAATATTTTTTTTTAAAAAAAAGCATTTACATACACTCAAAAAATACATTCATAATAAATTTATATACTTCCTAATGACTTTTTCTCTACATATCTGATTTTTCCTAGTGTCTGGTATATGTTTTTCATTTTCCGTTAATGGTCTTCTTGACTGTTATTTGAGATATAAATTGTATTTTTTTATACTTATTTGGAGATACATAAAAATAGTTAAAAAATTAAAAAAATGTTAGTATATTTCAATATTTGAAGCCGCGGATGGAATCAGTATTTTGTGCAAGCCCTGGTGTAGTATCTTGGAATAATTACCTTCCCTTAATGCTTCATGTTACTGTAAGCTGTATTCAGTAGTGAAGAATGAGGAGCACATATCAGGAAGGATCCGATACAAATATATCCTCCGTACGAGGTAACTTCGTATCCCCTACCCGCCCAGAGATCACTATTTATAGCACGTAATTATAATAATTATTATTGTGTGTTGAAGCGCTTTCTATTATTTACATATTAACGCCCAGTAAACTCGTCGGTAATTTATTACTGTACGTTATTATCATTGTTTTCCTGAACTGGCAATTGGTGCTAATTATCTTACCTATCGATTATTTTTCAGTACGCTTTTTCTGAAATTTATTCTTAATAATAATTAGTAATACATTGATCATTCTTTTTGTTGGCACCATTAACAATATTTTAGGGTCCGAGATTCAGGCTCATGGCGTTTTTTGATAATTTTGTTCTTTGTCTGTAAAAAACACATCGAAATTAACCGTTTTGGTTTTCTAATTATTCTTCTCTTAAATGAATCATCAATACATCCGTTTGCCCCCTTTAAAGCAAACTTCAGTATAAAATCTACATTCATGTATATATCCCTACAAGAGATGAGGTAGAATACGTTCTCAATTTCAAGTAATATGGTTAATTCGAGCGTTTACTGGCTTTAAGACCTGTTCATTGGGCTGGGTTAAAGTGGTCCACGTTTATGTACTACAACATTTCCCCATTCTGCCATTAATTGGAATATACCACACCAGGTAACATATGTTGACTTTGTTTATATGATTTCCGAATCAAAAAAAGCATTCACCAAAGCGTGTTTATAGCTCCATCTACTGCATTGATAATTGAAGTTATTTGTTTGTAATTTAAGACTCTGACCATAAATCCCATATGAATTATCCATATATATATTCCTTAAATTTCAATGAATTCTACCTCATTCTCTGTAGGGATTATTAAAATGAAATATATACCTACTCCCGTCTTGGATAAATCCAGATTTGTGTACAAGTACTTGAACACGGTCAAAATAGTTGTATTTTACGGAATATTCGGTTTTTACTCAACAATTCTCGGTGTTTATTATTTGTGTTAATGCAAACAGTTTGGTTTGTATGTTGGCAATGGATAAGAGAGTTCCAGACAATCCTCGACCTCGGTGATGGGAGCTTTCCATTCCATCTCTCCTCTGTGCCGCCAAATAACCCTTCCATCCTAGTACTACTACTTATCGTGCAATATCAATGTAAATCGGCTTTCCATTTCCCAAACCACTGATGGATGTGTGAGTGATTCTCGGGGATATATTTCCAATATGATTCACATCTTGACAAATTCTTTACTAAATTACCGCCAATACTACAAATTTTCACCCATCTTAGATATTTTCACGAGCCATTTTTCAGTGGTGTTCAATAATGTGGGAAATTTACTCATTTAAATTTTGTGGTGTTATTAAAGCGACTATTATTCTGTTTTGATTGGAAATATACTTTTTATAGTTCTATTATCCGATAATAACCCTTTGAAATTTTGAAAATTGGGCGTAGGTAGGTTGTTACACGTTTTCTTTTTGTAATAATTTAATACAATAAAATTTATATTCCTTGTATATCGTCGCCCCCATCCACTGTCTTCCAGCAGACTTAAGGAGTGTCCGTCCACCCATCTCATCGGTGGACGTCCTTGAGGCCTCTGATTTCTCGGTCTCCACTCCAGAACGCGTTTCGTCCATCTGTCGTCCGTCATTCTGGCTATGTGACTGGCCCATTTCCACTTCAACCAAGCAATTCGCTCCACCAAGTCGCAGACCTTTTTCTGGCGTTATATTCCTTTAATCGTCAATATTTTCAATGTTTTCAAACCCACTTAGTATGACTCAACAAACATCCTCAACTGTTTGGATTAATAGATTGAGATTTTCTGCCACTCTTGAGAATGTTAGTAATGACGATATAGATCTCTGAAGACAAAAATCCACAAAAAGAGTTCAAAAATATTATTATGATTGTTTGAATTTGATAGTTAATTTAGATGTTAAGATATTTTGTTTTATTTGTGGATACCAAATAAATCTACTCCAAATATGACGTAGATTCACTGGTTTCCCGCTTGTATATCGATTTTAATTACACCATGCATATTGCGAGGAAATTAACTGGTCTGCTGTTCACTATCGAGTCCGTCTGATGGTCGTTTGTCACCCGGACCGCCTTCTGCTCATGACGGGCCATCTCAGGACGTATTATTTGTTTTTGCCTAAATATGAAAGATCATTCCTCCATTGGACTAGGAACTGAGATATAATTATTTTCAATTTTCTTACCTAAAAATAATGTTTGAGCTTCGCTACAGAATACATCCGCGATAATTTATATACCTTTTTCTCTTTTTATATATTTTTTACAACATGCTCCCTGTGTCTCAACTCGTTGATACGGTTAGTTAATTTAATTAATTATTAGAGATGTACCGACGTTTTTTAATCGTATTTCTACGCCTAAAAATAAGGTGATTGAAATTAAATCGTAACCTATATTAATAGTTTTTTTTTTTTGATGCAGCTTTACAGTTTTTTTCATGTTATCAAGGTATAGGAGCTCTTCCTTTGTTACTGAATTTTTATTTTAAAAACACGCCGCGCCGGCTCGTGCGTAGACAAAAACAACACTAGAAAAATGCAAAGTAAACAAAAACCTATTCCGACATCATGATCGCGCGTCAAATGCGAGAGACTCAGCTGTAAACGAAGTGCCACGAACATTGCCGATGCCAGTGCTAGAGTCTTAAGACGGTGGAATTCGATAATAAAACGAATATAAAACTACAGTTTAATTTATGTAAAAGCCTTATGGGTGTTAATAAATGAATAAATAAATAAAAATAAAATAAGTTGTGTTATGAAATTAAGAAGCGTATATTTTTTGAAAATTTGTAAAGAAACGCCCCTTCTAGTGAATTCTTGTTTGAAGATTGTACTTACATAAGTAGATACAGTACCTTATGTCATAAATAAATGACATTAAATAGGGTTTTATTTCAACGAAAAGAAATCTTCGATAGTAAAATAATTACACATTGAAATCGTTGACGAATAATGTTATGCTTTAAATGTCTATTTTAATCCGGATAAATAAAAGTATATTGAAACGGTAATCGCTTGTCTAGCCGATAAACGATGCATTTATTTTGCTGGGAAACTTCTTTACGCTTCTACTGTTCTCCAGATACTAAAGTTAATTCTTCTCCTGTAGCTCAATCACAGATAACTATCGACGTAGTTAAAAACGTGCTAACGCTAACGATTTGACCGATCACAATGACATTCGTTCAATACCGCGATCGCCGAGCCGAGCATTGCCGATCTGAGCAGAGCGGAGCCGATGCACGCGATATCGCGGCCGTACGTCAAACGTCAAATCATCGCGCTTGTCGGATTTTTTTATTATGTCGACTGCTTTTCTCAATATTTGGCTTGCCGAAAACCGGCTAAATGCAATACGGCACTCGAGAAAGATTGAATGAAGATATATGTGCGAATAAGATATATCTCGGGAAATGGCTCGCGACCAGAAGCGCTCGGTTAATATCCCGATCGATAACTTTTAACGCGTGTTCCATTGTGATCGCGAAAACGTTAAACATCCATGGGTAAGAAATCGTTATCACGTCGCTTATTACCGAGTCGGTAGTGATCTGTGATCGAGCAACTGATCCATCTTCCCCCTTTCTCCTCTAGTATTGTTTTGTTTCTTCTTCTTCTTGTTCCCGGCTCTAGTTGCCCGTTGGGATTTGTATTATATAAAAGTTGTGTCGGAGGAATGATGCAACTTTGGAACAAAGAATCGTTTCATGCTCCTAGTATTATACATCATAAATCAAATGAACTTCTTAATGAAAATATATGCTAGCTAGGGATGCTGTAAAAATGAACAGTAGGGATTAATTTTAATTTAATTTCAAATACTAAAATGATAACGCTAGTCCTTTGTGATGTTATTTCTGATTTTTATTTTCTTAATTGGTAAATGTTTTAAAAGTTCAGTTGTAAAGTTTTTGTAAAACTTTGTTTTTAATCAATTATTTTCTTGTGATATTTTATGTTTAAAGACAAAACCAAAGCATAAACTGCTTGTGAATTTTACTCATTTTTATAATACATGTGTGGATCATGAATTCATCGACTTATGATAATCAATATCATACATTATATTTTTATAAACACAGTATGTATCATGCTATTAATAAGATGACTACTACTACTACTACTTTCCCTTATCCGCACCCAATGGTGCACAAGGCACTGCATTGGTACTCCAAGTGCAGTGTATCTTGATCATTTTATTACGTGAAGGCAAGATGATCAGTCTTACGCTTCAGTACCAGTCCAAGGTATCAGACATGAAATATTAATATGAAAATCTCATGTAAATAAATATTTCACATAATAATAAGATGAATACCATTCGGTAAAAAAAAGTGTAGGTAGGCTAACAGAACCAGATTTAGGAGAGTATTTTTAGGCCAGAAACCTTGAAATAAGGGATGAAAGCAAACGTGAGTAGTGAGTCGTGGGGGTCAGCAGTCCATCTCATTGATCTTGAGTTGGAGAAAATTTCCACTTAGTTTTGGAATTTCTCCAAACGTTAATGCCCCGTGGAGTAATGGTCCCGCGACACGCGATCCTCCCCCGAGACTCGTTATCCGGGTTCATCCCCAGCCCAGACGTTATTTGCCGTAGAGAGGAACACCTTGAATCGTGTAGAGTGTGATTTTTGTTTACCCGCCTTAAAACCTTATTTATTAACTGTTTTAACTACAAAGTGCTCATAATTTTAATATACATGAATTTTACTCAGAATATTCGTTTAACAAACCATTCGCCTAGATTGCTATAATTATGTACAACTATGCAACAGTCGAACCCTTATTTTTGGTCGAATCTTTGTAATAGTCAAGTCGTTATTAAAAACTTTTTTTTTTTTATTTAAAAAGAAATATATGCAATCTTATGGTATTTGCACATATTTCAATTTGTAAATACTATTTTCAATAAAGCCCAAGCGGTTTGTGCTTGAAAATAGGAATCGAGTCGTGTCGAAGTGGGGATTCGAACCGACGATCTCTGGACTCAGAGACCGCGACGCTACCCACTGGGCCACCACCCGTTCTTTTACATAATAATCCATATTATTATTAGCGTAAAAATGATAGTAGTAGTATTGTCCCCCAGTGATGTCCGCCGAAAAAATAAATCTCGGTGATGTCTGCGGAAAAAATAATCTCCATCGGTTCTTAAAAGTAGGTACCTACTTACAATCATGCCATATTTTTTGCACATTGGTAACTCTGAATTTAGCAATGTTTATGTGACAGTTCGAAAAGTGTTCAATGTTTATGTGACATTACATGTAAGAAAGATTGATTTAAGGGGCTACTAGGGTCCACCCTTTGTTAATTGTAAAATGTAGTAAGCGCCCGGATGACCGCTCGTTAAAACACGACCAAAATCCGATCGAACGTCGCGCCGTTTGGTTTCATTATTATTTGCATCGCGTACATCGCGTGCATCGCGTACACGATAATCTTTTTCAAATTTAATATAGTAAAATCTACGGAATTTAATATAATCAAAAATCTACTAATGTTTTACAAATTTTAATCAGATAATGCACTAGATATAATACGTATTCTTTAATACATTTTTTAAAAAAATCTTATATGTACTGTTTTTGTGTTATGCATCAAATGTTATTAAAAACAGGGGGTTTCTTTAAATTAATTGTGATTCAACGAAATATTTAAATAAAAATTTAGTCAGATAATTCACTAGAAAAAGAATTAATAATTACGTCATATTTTTTTCATTTTTATTTAATGAACCATGAAGTACAAGGGAATTTTGCCCTGACGTACATGAATGTATGGGCGACCCCGTAAGGGGCCTTAACAATAATATTTTAATTTTGGATATCTGGGGTAAGACATTTTAAAAATTTTACAAGGGGCAAAAACATATATTTCTTCCATCAGTCCTTCCAGATTCTATGTACTACAGATTCTACTACTACGGACGGCTCTGTGGGCCTCCGTAATTAGGTTTCTGTTTGTTGGGACGTTTAGCCAATCAACTTAAGGTGGAACAACCAAAAATCGAGGCGCGGAGGCGCCGAAAAGCCCCGCAGGGCTAGCATTCATCTGCTAGATATATATTATTTTAATAATCCGTCAGTTCATATGTATGAATATTGAGTACCTACCTACCGAGTGATTTTCAGTGAAATTATGATTCCCCAAAAATAACCTTTTCTTCGTATTCTATATACAGGGCGTCCCAAACTTATGGGACATGAAGGGGAAGTACCTTAAATATCGTAGATAGTGTATTTTGCTGAAAGAAGACTTTATGTTACTTTTAAAAGTTAGTAATTCTGCATTCATAGATTTTCTACAAATTACTTGCTTCGTCTGGGAATCGAACCGACTTAAATGTCAAAAAAAAAATCACCCTACTTTTATGATGCCAATCGAAAGAATAACTAAAAAATAATAACTTTGCTTAAGTAACATAGTATTTTAAAAGAAAGGAACAACGTAAAATGATTGAGTCAGGCGATTTGCGTAAGACAAGAGGGATCACATTTTGAGCATTTAATTAATTAATTTACAAAAATACTTACTTAATTGACTACGGCACTTTCATGTATGTTTTTAATTAGATTAAAATGATTAATTTCATGTTGTTCCTTTTTTTAAAAATACTATGTTACTTAAGCAAAGTTATTATTTTTTAGCTATTCTTTCGATTGGCATCATAAAAGTAGGTTAATTTTTTTTTGACATTTAAGTCGGTTCGATTCCCAGACGAAGCAAGTAAATTTTTAGAAAATCTATGAATGCAGAATTACTAACTTTTAAAAGTAACATAAAGTCTTCTTTCAGCAAAATACACTATCTACGATATTTAAGGTACTTCCCCTTCATGTCCCATAAGTTTGGGACGCCCTGTATATTTAGACACTCGATATTTTCATCGCGGCAAAAAGAATTTTATTAGCATTCATATAAATAAACTGATTCTATTCTTGTCAACCAAGTATATCAAGTTAACTTATCGAATGTTCGACTGGCTGGGAACAATGTTAAAAATATCTCCCCGTTTATGGTATTCACGTATTGGTACCTGTTTAGTATTCTCCTCCCCTAACTTCGTATATTGTAGGCAGAGTATAGTTATTAGTTATACTAATGTATAGAACGGGGCTCCACAAAACCTAATCACCCGTGAGACTATTCGCGTAGGTGTTGTTCTAGAAATAAATATAATCACGGTAACTATACGCCCCTGAACTGATTTCAGGGTTATAAAAAAAATATAAATAAACTCAAAGACTATGTAATTGGACATCTTTTTACCTCTTATAACCTGCACTGAAATGGTGTCGTTTTATAATATTATCAAAGCCGACAAGGGCGTTCAAAGTTTTATGAAGTATTTAGCTTTCATTGCTATGTACGATATAAAACACAATGATCAAAATTTTGTTTTCATTTATAAATTTATGTTTTAAAAACACGAAAATACGAATGATTTTTAACGCCCGTTATTGGCTAATGACGTCATTCCCGTCCACCGTGAAAGGCGTGAAATTCGTTCCGTAGTGAGCGCCTATATTGCTGTGACGTCACACCGCATGCGCGCCAAATGGAGGATTTTGCGAGCGATTTGAAAAAGTGCTATTTCAAACCGCGCTAGAAAATTCATATGACATCGTAAAAAAAATTTAAAAAATCCCTTGATATTGTAATCTTTCAATCAATTTTTTGAAATCAAAAATAAAAAATCGGAAAGAACCCAATTAAAGAAAAATTAATCATTTTCACAATGTTGTTGGATTATCTTACTCTTGCATTATTTATTTCTTACAAAGTGGTTAAGATTAATCTTGTCTTGAGATTGCCTAAGAAATGAAAGTTTTTTCTATACTGCAGCCACCCGAAACCACATTTCGGTTCTGAAACTCGACTCCCCCACCCCTAACTCCAGAAGCCACCAAATTATAAGTTTTCCACTCAACAGGGCCGTAATTCCTAATTCTCCGAGTAACGAAATTCCTCGGATTATTATCTCCAGTTGATAAATGAGTATTGGTGTCGCGGTCCAGGGCCGGCTGCGGCAGCGCGAGCGTCTCGAGTTCTCTCTCTGCTTCTGCCTTCTGCCTTCTGCCTTCTGCCTTCTGCCTTTGCCTCTGCCTTCTGCCTTCTGCCTCCCACTTCCCACTCGCTGACAAGACGTCAAATTATATTTCGTGAGTAACAATAACTTATTGCACCGCTCGTATTTCCGCTGCCGAACGATATTCTTTTTTTCAAAATCTGAGAACTTCTCTAAAGTATTGTGTTTCCCGAAGGAAGCTCAAGGACCTAGTAATAAATAACGGTCCTAACGTCCGCACACAGATACTATCCGCAGTTTTCAAGTCGATGTTGTAATTTATCATTCGCATAACTAATGAGCTTTTTGCGATATTTTAGAACATTCAGTTTTACTATAGTGTTTAACGATTTTTCAAAACGTTAGTGAATTTTTGTCGTTTTCGATCTATTGAAGTTATCCATTTTCTCTTAAATATAATAAACAGTGAGGACTTTGGTAATAACTTCTTATCGCGTCTGACACAATATTGAAAGTTTGACAAATTAAAATTAATTACGAGTTTAACGTTATTTTTATGCAATTTTAATGAATCTCCTGACTGCCCTTGAGACTGCGTCTAGTGCCCGCGCCCCCAGGCCCGAGTCCCGGCCGAGCCCCCCAGGCCCGAGTCCCGGGCCCTCGCCCCCTAGCGCCGGAGTCCCGGGCCCGCGCCCCCTAGCGCCCCGGGCCCCGCCCCAGAGCCGACCCTGGCGGGGTGAGACGTTTGACGAATAGCTGTGAGGCGGGACTCTTATAATTTGTATTAATTGTTTTAATTTGAAACGCGTTGCTGCGTCGCGCCCATTTTTCATTTTATCCAATTAATCTCGCTCTAACCCTTAAAAACCTCACTGTCTTTGACCACCGCACAGTAGGTCCGTCACCAACAATGAGTGGTCTTTTGAGAACTTAAAAACTACTCCGATAATGGGATAGATTACCAATGTTTTTTTTTTGTTTGCAGGTGTCTGGTGTCCAAATATTCTTCGACACGTGGGCCGCGATCTACCCT